>JASKMD010000011.1:5545727-5584463 GCA_030144725.1 Haematococcus lacustris
ACACTCACGATAAATAAGGCCGACGCGAGGGCCTTTTTTGCATCGGAAGGACTTTCTGCTCCGATAGAACGATAGAGCGTTGAGTTTAAGGGGGACCTCGCTCTTGAATGAAGTCCTAACTCGCAGCGGTTGCGAAGATACATCGATCCGCGCGCGAGGTACCCCCCCCTTTTTGGGAATCTGTACAGATGCCCGTCTAATGGGCCCGCCATCTGTACAGATGCATGTCGATGGCCCCAAGGATATGCGGCATCTGTACAGATTCCTTCCTTGCATCTGTACAGATTCCTGCTTGTCGGCATCTGTACAGATATTTATAGGTGTATCTGTACAGATTCTTGATTGTCGGCATCTGTACAGATATTCTTAGGTGTATCTGTACAGATTCCTGCTTGTCGGCATCTGTACAGATATTTATAGGTGTATCTGTACAGATGCCGGGGGTATATCCGTACAGATAATTATCTACGTATCTGTACAGAATGCCGAGGGTGTATCTGTACAGATACCAGGGGTATATCTGTACAGATAATTATATACGTATCTGTACAGATGCCGAGGGTGTATCTGTACAGATGCCAGGGGTGTATCTGTACAGATAATTATTTACGTATCTGTACAGATGCCAGGGTGTATCTGTACAGATGCCAGGGGTATATCTGTACAGATAATTATTTACGTATCTGTACAGATGCCGAGGGTGTATCTGTACAGATGCCAGGGGTATATCTGTACAGATAACTATTTACGTATCTGTACAGATGCCGAGGGTGTATCTGTACAGATGCCAGGGGTGTATCTGTACAGATAATTATTTACGTATCTGTACAGATGCCAGAGTGTATCTGTACAGATGCCAGGGGTATATCTGTACAGATAGTTATTTACGTATCTGTACAGATGCCGAGGGTGTATCTGTACAGATGCCCGGGTGTATCTGTACAGATGATTATTTACGTGTCTGTACAGATGCCAGGGGTGTATCTGTACAGATAATTATTTACGTATCTGTACAGATACGCAAACCCTCCATCTGTACAGATAACAAGCCGCTATCTGTACAGATAGCTAGCTGGCATCTGTACAGATACGCAAACCCTCCATCTGTACAGACGCTAAAGTAAGAATCTGTTTTTAAGTACCATGCAGCTAAACCGCATGCATACTACGGCCAATCCTCAAAGGAGCCACGATCAGCTACGAGTAGCCTCACAACTAGGATTAGACTCGCGACTTGGCGAACTAGCCCCCCTTCCTGGACACCATAAAACACCGCCTCGCAGCCATCCGCGACCAGTCACAAAGAGGAGGCGCGACTAGGAGGTAGAAGGATCAACAAGCATGAACAAGCCGTAGCTAGGAGGCGCGGCGATAAGCACTCGGATCGGAGCAGCAAGGGAAGCGCAGAGCGGTGGAGCGGATAAGCACTCGGAGCACTTAGGAGGTGCAACCTTGAGGTGCGGATAGGAGGTGCAACCATGAGGTGCGGATAAGCACTCGGAGCAGTGAGGAGCACTCGGAGCAATGAGGATGTTCAGCATGTCTTGTCTTGTTGTCAAACACTTCAAGTGCACAACAACAACTACAACTACATGGCATGACTCAAAGCAACAGGTGTGTGGCATAAGCATAGGCTTGCCATGCTTGCCAGCAGTGTGGCAACAGCCTTGACCATGCGCATCACATGTGTAGTATGCTTGGTGATTGCAGGCAAGGCTGCAACGGCGCAGATCAGCAGCCAGAAGCAGCGAGGCCCAGCCCAGCCCAGCCCAGCCCAGCCCAGCCCAGCCCAGCCCAGCCCAGCCCAGCCCAGCCCAGCCCAGCCCAGCCCAGCCCAGCCCAGCCCAGCCCAGCCCAGCCCAGCCCAGCCCAGCCCAGCCCAGCCCAGCCCAGCCCAGCCCAGCCCAGCCCAGCCCAGCCCAGCCCAGCCCAGCCCAGCCCAGCCCAGCCCAGCCCAGCCCAGCCCAGCCCAGCCCAGCCCAGCCCAGCCCAGCCCAGCCCAGCCCAGCCCAGCCCAGCCCAGCCCAGCCCGGCCCGGCCCAGCCCGGCCCGGCCCAGCCCTCTCCGTCACCTCCCCTCCCTACCCCTACCAATCATCTCACATCCCTCACCCCACATCACAACTCTAACCGCCTGTCATGACCTTGTTGTTGTTTGCAGGTTCTAGTGGCCACACCCATCCCACCCCCACCCCCACCCCCACCCCCACCCCCACCCCCACCCCCACCCCCACCCCCACCCCCACCCCCACCCCCACCCCCACCCCCACCCCCACCCCCACCCCCACCCCCACCCCCACCCCCACCCCCACCCCCACCCCCACCCCCACCCCCACCCCCACCCCCACCCCCACCCCCACCCCCACCCCCACCCCCACCCCCACCCCCACCCCCACCCCCACCCCCACCCCCTCCTCCATCACCCTACCACAAGAAGCAGGCGCATGGAGCGCAGGAGCAGCCAGGAGCTGCAGCCATGGAGGCGCTGCCAGGTAGGTATAGAAGTGGCGCTAGCAAAGTGTGAGTGGCCAGCCCTTGCACATGAGTGGTCCGCTGCCCAGCCTAACCGCAAAGATGCCCATTGTTTACTGCAGGTCCCACGGTCAGCCCTCCCCCCTTCCCCCCTTCCTCCTTCACCCTTCCCCCTTCCCCCTTCCCCCTTTCCCCTACCCTACCTTGTCCCACCACCTCCAAGTCTACCACCCCACCTACCTCCCCCCTTTCCCACCCCCGCCCCACAACACACGCTGCAGCCCTCTCCCTACCCTACCCTTGGCGTAGCAGCCCTCTCCCTACCCTACCCTTGGCGTAGCAGCCCACTCCCTACCCTACCCTTGGCGTAGCAGCCCTCTCCCTACCCTACCCTTGGCGTAGCAGCCCTCTCCCTACCCTACCCTTGGCGTAGCAGCCCTCTCCCTACCCTACCCTTGGCGTAGCAACTCGGAGCGGGCAACATGGAGCGGGCAGCTTGGAGTGGGATCCCGTAGTAGCAGCCCACCCAGCCCACACATGCCATGCCATGCCCACACACCACAATGACCCTACCCATCCCTCTCCTAAGGGGACGATAGCTGGATGGTTGTCAGCCCGTGCTTGTCGTGCGACATGGCATAGGTGTGGTAGGTGGGCGTCAATGGTAGTATGGCGGGTGAAGGATAGCGGGAGCACGTAAGAGGAGGCTATGAAGTTGCACCCGGTGTAATACATCACCCTGGCCATGCCATGCACACACACCGCAATGACCCTACCCATCCCTCTCCAAAGGGGACGATAGCTTGATGATATAGCACTTGGGTGGTTGTCAGCCCGTGCTTGTTGTGCGACATGGCATAGGTGTAGGTGTGGTAGGTGTTGCAATGATGTTGTTGGTGTTGGTGTGTCGTTGTGTTCTTGTGTTGTCACCATGGTGTGGTGTGGTGGTGTTGTTATTGTTGTTGTTGTCGTTGGTGTTGTTGTTGGTGATGTCATTGTTGGTGTTGTATGGTGTTGTCACCTTGTCACCTTATGCGGAGGTGTTGCAAGTCGTTGATGCATCAATGCATATGCTTAGCATTCCCATAGGGAGGTGTCTCGGGGTGATGGTGCACAAAGACATGTGTATATGAGTAGCGTAGTGAGGTGTTGCGGGATGTTTGAGCGTCAATGCATGTGTTTTGCGGGGGTGTAGCGAGGTGTTGCGAGGTGTTTGAGCGTCAATGCATGTGTTTTGCGGGGGTGTAGCGAGGTGTTGCGAGGTGTTTGAGCGTCAATGCATGTGTTTTGCGGGGGTGTAGCGAGGTGTTGCGAGGTGTTTGAGCGTCAATGCATGTGTTTTGCGGGGGTGTAGCGAGCTGTTGCGAGGTGTTTGAGCGTCAATGCATGTGTTTTGCGGGGGTGTAGCGAGGTGTTGCGAGGTGTTTGAGCGTCAATGCATGTGTTTTGCGGGGGTGTAGCGAGGTGTTGCGAGGTGTTTGAGCGTCAATGCATGTGTTTTGCGGGGGTGTAGCGAGGTGTTGCGGGGTGTTTGAGCATCAATGCATGTGTTTTGCGGGGGTGTAGCGAGGTGTTGCGGGGTGTTTGGACAAGGAGATATGTAACAAGCGTCTGAACAGATACTCAAACAAGCGTCTGTACAGATAGCAGCAACGCATCTGTACAGATAGCAGCAGACCATCTGTACAGATAGCAGCAACGCATCTGTACAGATAGCAGCAGGGCATCTATACAGATAGCAGAGAAGGGCATCTGTACAGATAGCTCAGAGGATTCTGTACAGATAGCAATAATGCATCTGTACAGATCTGTGAATGGGGCATCTGTACAGATAGACTAAGAGGCATCTGTACAGATAGCAATTGACTGTCTGTACAGATAGCTTTATAGATATCTGTACAGATAGCTAACATGCGAATCTGTACAGATATCCAATTCTTGAAATTCGCGGCCCATTTACGTCGCAACGGATGCACGGAATTACATAAGACTTGTACCGTTCGAACGGCCTTCTACTCCTCTTTCGATTGGGCTATGGTCGGTCCAATCGCGACCGGTCCTTGTTTATCGTGAGTGCAAGCAGCCATTCAGCTCCTGCACAACCCCATGGCCACCTCCAGGGCAAAGCACATAGATGTGCACCACCACTTTGTCAGAGAGCGCATCAGCAGAGGCGAGGTAGCCTTCCACTACTGCCACACCTCCAGCATGCTGGCAGACATCCTCACCAAGCCTCTGGCAGCAGTCCAGTTTAACATGGGCAAGCAAGGGTGTGGGGTCTTCAGCTAAGCAGGCACAGGTCATATCTGATCTGAAACAGCCTGTGGTATCCAGCCTGTTCTCTGACTCAGGACTGGAGCTTGGAAGGGCCTTAGGCACAGGCATGCATGCCTGTCAACAGCCATTTAGTCCCAGCATGGTGTGTCTTTGCCATGTACTGAGAAGTTGCCCGCGTTGTTTGCCTGCTGACCGCCAGTTGTTTGCTTAAACAGTTGTTAGATGCGCTTGCCAGACCTCTGAGTGGGAGTGTTAGTTGCACACCCTCCCGGTGCAGCTGAGATCTAGCACCGGGATTGTAGGGTGTGATTGCCAGCGGTCCGGCCGCGAAGAGTGCGAGTGTGACTGCCGTATTTAGGGCAGGCACCCGGCAGTCGTAGGCACCCTGAACTGGTGTCCGCGTCTGCCCGTGCTCTTCCAACAGGTAGGCGCAAGGTTGCGCAAGGTTGACGCAAGGTTGCGCGCTACCAGTTGCAGCAGATCAATGTAACTACCCTGAACTGGTGTCCGCGTCTGCCCGTGCTCTTCCAACAATAGTCCTATTCAAACGCTCAGCTGCACCATTCTGCTGTGGGCTGTAAGGCGCTGAATGCTGGTGCACTATGCCCTTGCTGCTGCAGTACTCTTTCATGCGGCTGTTGACATACTCAGTGCCATTGTCTGTGCGGATGGCCTTGCAACGGAACCCTGACTGATTCTCAAGCTGTTCAATGACTGTCTTAACCACGTCAGGTACCTGAGCCTTACTGCTGATGGGCACACATACAGACAGCTTGGTATGCTCATCAAGGAAAGTCGCTACATACAGGCTGCCGTCCCTGGCCCTAGCATGCATGGGACCACAGACATCCATGTGGATTAGCCCTAATGGCGCTGTCACTGGTGCTGCATTGGGAGATGGGTCTGCAAAAGCCACATTCTTGCTCTGTTTACCCTTGACACACCCTACACATACAGCTGGGTCAGAGGCAGCTGCTCGAAACTGTGCTGCTGTGGTGGGTACTCCCTTCACCATGCCTTCTGACTGCATGCGTGCAAGTGCTGCATATGAGGCATGACATAAACGCTGATGCCACACCTGAGGAGAGGTGGATGTGGCGCTGCAGGCAGTTGGTGCAGGTACGGTGGCGAGAGGCTCCAGCCGCACCCTCTTATCTGGCTGTAGGGCTGACTGCTGGATGTGGTATAGCTGCTCTGGCTCAGAGTCTGTATCAGGGCCATCTGGCATTGGGACAGCTGCCAGGATGTAGGTGTTTCTGTTCTTGTGAGCATTGACCCTGAGCATGCTGCCGAACTGGTTGCATCTGATCAGGCAGGTGTCATCTCTGAACAGGAAACTGCTGCCATCGTCGGGGCTGGCGGTGAGGCACCTCCACGCGGTGGCCCTGGTAACAATCCGCGTTGACTTCGGTCGCACGGATTGGCTAAGCTACCTCACCACCGCACCCAGCGGTATATAAATTGGGATGCAACGGGAAAGCCTTCCCAGGCTTGAACGGGCACCGCTTTGTCCAGCGGAATACAAATGAGGTCCGGGTGCCGCACACGACCGCTGCGGGTCACCGAGCTGTTGTGGAGTTGCTGGCGTCGTCAAGGAGGGAGCAGAGCTACCTCAACGCGGGACGTTGGCTGACAGCTGAAGTTTGGACTTTTGGAGCCCGAACTTCAGCTTTTAGTGCGACATCTGGCGGACAAGGCTGGAATTGCTCTCGTCAACGAGGAGAAGAGATAAGGCCAGCTGCCGAGTGCACTAGTCTTTGCTCCTCTCATGCCTCTTTGTTTGCCTTAGGTGCTAGCTGTGGTCTGTGGCTACAGCTAGGGCAGCTTGGTGGGGACATGTCCAGCCTGTGTCCAACGTTTGGAGGTGGGAGCAGGCCGCGCCACAGGCGGAAGCTCCTCCCTTAATGCACGCCGGTTTGTACCGGAGTAGTTTTCTTTCTTTCTTTCTTTCTTTCTTCTGCTGCCATCGTCTGTGGCTGCAGCAACTGAGATAAAGTTCTGCTTGCTGTCAGGCACATACAGGGCATGGCCTAGGAGCCACAAACCACGCTTGGTGCTGAGAAAAACATTGCCAGATCCCACTGCCCAGACGCTGTGTCCCTCAACTGCCAGCTTGATACGTCTGTGCTGGTGAGGTGGAAAGGCTGTGTAGCTGTGAAAGAACTGCAGGTCCTTGATGATGTGCTGGGAGGCACCTGAATCAATGAAGAAAGGGCTGTACAGGTCACTGTTGAAGTTCAGTCTGGGCTGAAGCATCTGCGTGTCACCATCATCATCATCAGAGCATGCAGAAGCAGTGTACAGGGTGGGTTCCCTAGATGGGCTGTGAGCTGCTGTCCTGCCTGGTGTCTGGGTCCTGCCTCTGCTGGGGCTTGCTGGCCTAGCTGGGCTAGAGCTCCTGGCTGGACTAGGCTTCCTGCCTGGACTGCTGGGCCTGGCAGGGTTGCTGAACAGAGTCCTCATACGGTTACGCTGGTCCCTGTCAAAGGTGAAGCACTCAGACATGATGTGGCCAGGTTTGGCACAGTAGTGGCAGGTAATGTGGGCATGTGAGCTGGCATCTCTAGTGGACCTGTCTGGTGACTGGACCCTGGTCTGTTGCTGCTCACGAGCAGGCTGCTTGCTTCTGCTCCTGCTTGACTGCCAGCCTGAGCTGCTTGCCCCCCTGTTCTCAGGGGTGGAGTAGGCCCAAAGTGAGGATGAGGAGGGGTTGAGCTGCTGCATCTGCTTGGTGAGCAGGTCTGCTTCCTTCTGCAGCAGCACCCGCTTGATGCGGCTGACAGTCAGGTCGCCACTGGTCTGATCATAGCGCAGTCGCTCGACAATGCCCTCATACTCAGGTGGGAGGGCTGCCAGGATGGCTAGCACGATTGTGGACTCGGAGACATCACAGCTGCAAGCCTCGAGCTCAGTAAGCAGCTGCTGTAAGCGCGCATAGAAGCGCGCTACCGATTCGCCTGGCTCCATGCGCAGTAGGCTGAGTTGCTGCTGCAGCTGCGACTGTCGCGCGACTGACGCTTGGGTGAATTGAGACTCAAGGGTTTCCCAGGCGTCCTGCGCTGAGTCCGCTGACTTAACGGTGAAGATGTGGAGATTAGAGACGTGACGCTGGATGAATGCTTTGGCTTTGCGATCCAGTGCGCTTTCTGCGCGAGAGCGGGCTAGCTCAGTTGCATACGCAGCCTGCTCCTGCTGAGTGGCGTTTGCTGCTGGCGCAGTGGGTAAGGGGGTGACGCCGTCGGCGACGACCGACCAGAGGCCCGCTTCGATCAGCAGGCCTTCAGTACGGATACTCCAGATCGGCCAGTTGTCGTCGTCGAGAATGGTTGGCAGATTGCCAGAGATAACGGGTGAAGCTGCCATCGCTGGTCGACTCGGCTGTCAACCACACGAACCCTAGCCAGCAACTTACTGGCGTCCTATCGCGCGTCAGCGCGTGGGCCCATAACCTGTTTGAAGAGCACGGGCAGACGCGGACACCAGTTCAGGGTAGTTACATTGATCTGCTGCAACTGGTAGCGCGCAACCTTGCGTCAACCTTGCGCAACCTTGCGCCTACCTGTTGGAAGAGCACGGGCAGACGCGGACACCAGTTCAGGGTGCCTACGACTGCCGGGTGCCTGCCCTAAATACGGCAGTCACACTCGCACTCTTCGCGGCCGGACCGCTGGCAATCACACCCTACAATCCCGGTGCTAGATCTCAGCTGCACCGGGAGGGTGTGCAACTAACAAGTTGGGACCTGCAGGGGAGATCTCAGTGGAGACCTCAGCGGAGTCATCAGCGGAGACAGCTTACAGTGCGGCGTAGCGGAGCGACCATTCTCTTGACAGACAACATTCTCGTGTGCAACTTCAGCTCATCCTTTGGTGACGGCCGGGCGCTCTGCTACCTAGTCCCAGCCGCTTGTAACCCAGGCCAGTGCAGTCCCTGTCAGGCCACCAGCCTGGCTGTGGTGCTGGCTTGACTATGGCAGCCTTGCCCTTGCCCTTGGTGGGCTGGGTGGGCTCAGCTGCCTGCTCAGCCTTGGTGCACTTGCTGCGCTTGGCTGGCGGGGGAGTGCTGGGCCCTGGCTCTGAGGCTGCTGGCTGTGCGGCTGCCTGGCTGCTGAGTGGGGCCTGTGGGGGCTTGCGTGGGCCACTACCGGGCACCACATCAGGCCCCTCACTGGCTAGTCACGCTGCTGGCTCCAGGCTGGGCGCACCAGGCGCCGTTCCACCTGCCCTGCTGGTGGCTTCCAGCCTGCACAACTGGTGGGCTGCTCATGGTCCAGCTCCTCCTCACATGGCTGCTTGCCATTCACTGCTGAGCTGACCCGGGTGGTGCGGTGCTCATCCACTAGCACCACCCTTCCCCGCCGCTGGTCTGTGCCCCTGGGCCAGCACACCACCCTGCAGCAAGCACGCATCACCGCATCGCAGTCCCAGTCCAGCCACCTGCCTGGCCGATGTGCTGTTTGGGCCTTGGTAGCCTTGCTCTTGCCTGCGCCCTTGCAGGCTTCATGAACTTAGTTGCCTTTCTGCTCAGCCTTCACTGGACTGGCCTGTCATGGATGTCTCCAGGCCGGGCGCAACAGGCTGGGTTCGCCTTCTACGGCGGCTGAGAGACAAGCCACCCAAGGCCCAGCAGCAGCAGCAGCCTGCTGAGGCACAGTAGTGTGTGCCCCGCCCACGTGCACTGGGTTTACTCCACACAGCCCAATAACACCGATTGAGTCGGGCCACTATTGGTCCCTAGTGTTCCCGCTAGTGGCTGCTAGGGGCCACTACTGGTCCGGCTCAAAGGGAGGCCCTAGTGAGGGACAAGGGGGCTGGGTTCGCCTTCTGGTAGCTTTGCGTTTTGGTCGCTTTTCGCAGGGATTGGGGGAGTGCACCGCTGAGCTGACAACTGAGCTGGCATGTGCTTGCTTAAATGTTGCACAGCAACCAGAGTGGGTCATGGCCCTTATGCTAACATGCCATATGGTGTAGGCCAGTACGGTGTGTGGCGCACACTGCTGTGATACAGGCACTGGGCGGGCCATGTCCAGGTCCAGGTGCAATGGTGCTGAGGAAGCAGGCTTGGCATCGCTGCCTTTTAGAACACGCAGTGTAACCGTCGCTTGACCGGGTTGCTCGCCACTCGCGGAACGCTTCTCGCCCTTCGGCCACCATCGGGAAGTGAGTCCAGCCAGCCGACCAACTTTAAGATAAGGACAAGAGCAAGGGCAGAGTCAGCACTAAGGGCAGCAGCAGCAGCCAAAACGCCAAAAAGCCATACAGCTCCCACACCCCGACCTTGGCCCACTTTTTACTAGTTGGATGTTCATCCTCAAGGTCGGATTGGTACGCCACAGTAGCAGCACAAGTCCAGCATAAGATGGCCGGCTCGCCTAGCATGCTTGCACCGCAACCAACAAACCGGTACCATCAGAGGCTCCACTCGCAGAAGCCGGGCGTAGATGACCTGAGTGGGCATGAGCACGACCTATGCGGTGGCAATTCTGTGGTCAGCCCTCCTCTTGGCAGCTCGCGTTGTGAGCGAAGACGTCGACGCGGTACAAGGACCAATCGTAAAGTTACATGTCGTTGATGCGGTGGCATCAGTTAAGCCACCGGCTCAGGAACCACCAGGTTCGTGGTGGCTACAGGAGGGCTTGCACATGCCCAGTTGCAATAACCTCCCACTTGCTCTCTTCTATGATGGCCTGCAGGCAACTCTATTGCCAAGGCCTTGGAAGTAAGCTGCATGTGTGTTGTGTTGCTCAATTGCCAACCACACATTGAAAACAATTCTGGGCTATGCTGGCCGCAGACGGTGCTTGCAAAGGAGTTTGGCAATGGCACACTGACAAAACCTGACACCACATTGGGGAGCCTGCTGAACACCACGAATGCAGCAGAAGAAGTAAGTGCTATGACCCCCCTCCGCCCAAGGCCCAGTCCCAGCAGCCTGTAGCACAGGCAATGTGTACCATGCTCAAGCTGTTCCTTGCATAAGAGCATGTGCTTCATGACAACCACTATCACAAGATTGGGGTCAGGGAAGCAGTGAGCCATCATACAACCAAGCCCCTGTTAACATGCAGCAGGGGTTGCATGTGCTGGCCTCAGACATGGTGACCCCGGGGGCAATCTAACATGTAAGGTATGCATGTGCTGTGAACCCTCTGACACTCAAGGCTGCTGCCACTTGTCAAGGCCATCACACGGTGTCATTGTTTGCTTGTAAGAGGTGGTATGTCAGCAACAATTAGCAACCCGCTTCTTGTCTGGGAGTATCACAAACAGCTCAACTCAACAGAGCAAGGCAAGGTCTGAGCTACCCACCTTTGCTGCGGCCTCTGCCACTAGCCCTGTGCATCGTTGCCACTGCCACTGCTGCCCATCACCATGTGGCCATGCACATCTGATTTGTGCATGGATGCATGCTGCTCTGTGCGTCTCAGGCAACTGTAGAGACCGTGGTCCGCATCTCCTCTCGCACATCCACTGATGGCAGCAGCGCCACTGACAGCAGCAGCACCGCTGAGCAAGGCAGCCTCAACCACGCTTCATCTTCCAGCGCAGTGCAATCTGCTGCTGGGGCGGATGGCGTGGGCAGCAGTGGGGTAGCGAGCAGCACTGAGGGCCTAGCTAGCAACAGCAGCCAGCCCCTGGCAGTGCACGAAACGCTACCTGTGGTGCATGCTGAGCCTGAGGTGGAACGCATCATCACAAGGGACCATGCTGTGTTTGTGCTAAGCCAACCCAGGTGGGAAGCTAATGGGAAGTTGGTGAAAAGGTGGTGGGAAGCTACTGGGAAGGTGGTGGTAAAACAGTGCGAAGTTAAGGATGTGGCTCAAGAGGGGAGGGGGGTGCACAGGTAGCAGGCAGTGAGAAGGCAAGGCAGCACAGGATATCTCTACACGCCAGAAACACTTTGCAGAGTCTCCTGCTGCTGGTGCTGCTGCTGCTGCTGCTGCTGCTGCTGCTGCTGCTGCTGCTGCTGCTGCTGCTGCTGCTGCTGCTGCTGCTGCTGCTCCTGCTGCTCCTGCTCCTGCTGCTCCTGCTCCTGCTCGCCAACAGCAGCATAATGCCTGATCGCCTCCACCTGGCACGGGCTGTGATTGTGGTGTAGCAGTGCAGCAGCCAGGGGCGTGTGACAGCGCAGGGAGGTGCACCGCCATGTCGTCAGCATGCGTGTGCTGGCTGCGGTGTGCAGCGAGGGCCAGGCCTCCTTGACCCTGGACCCCCAACTCATCACAGACCTGACGTACCTCCTGGCCGCTGCAGCCGTGAGTGTTTGTCAGGGTCGCCCACAGGCCTCCAGGTGCCTGACTAGGACATGGCCAGGAATGCTCTGCCTGCTGCTGACTGGCCTGTGCTTCACCAGGTTTGTCCACCCTAGGGTTGGCCATGTCTCAATGCAGCACTTGTATTTCCCAAGAGTTGGCCAGGGCAGTGTTGTGAAGAGCCTGACCCTCCCTGGCAATCACAAGCCTGACACTCCAATGGGGCAATAGTCATTCCCATGAAACACATGCTCATTGCAATGTGAACAGCGGCCTTAGCAGTGCTCATTGCACACATCACTGTAGTGCACACACTGCCATAATGCAGCATGCCTCAGTGCGTTAGGCCCACTATGGCCAGTGACGCTGCAGCATAACAGCTTAGCAAAAGGTATGGCAGCGGGTTCCACGCCATGAGCATTGGAGGCAGGAATGCACTGTGGCGTCTGTGTCCTGTCTCCCGCCTCATCAAGCTGCTGTCCCAAGGCCCTGCTGCCAAGATCCTGGCACTGCCCTGCCCTGTTCATGCTATACTGCCTGGATCTGATCACCGTCTGCCCAGGTGCCACCATCACCATCAGGAGCAGCAGCACCACCATCATCGGCATCAGTAGCGCCATCATCAGCATCAGTAGCACCACCATCATGACCATCATCATCATCATCATCATCGTCATGCTCCTGCAACACATATGCTCATAGACTCAAGGTGTGCTGCCCAGGTGTGTGGGGTGGTGGCGGAGGCGCTGCGCATGCCCGCCATGAACGGGTACCTGGTGGCCGGGGCCATACTGGGGCCAGGAGGACTGCACCTGGTGCAGGTCAGCCTGCAGCAGCCATACAAACCCTCACCACGCTCTCCACTGCCGCCTGCAGAGCTCGTTTGCACACCCTCTTCCCCCCCCTTCTCCCCCTTCCTCCCCTTTTCCTTTTTTTCCCTTTTTCCTTTCCCTATGGGGTGCAACCCCTTCTTGTTGATAGCGCTATTGATAGCGTACGCTATGGAATCACCATACCCCAAAGGTTGTCTTGCGCTATGAAAGTATTGCTCTGCGGACTGCGCTAGGGCACATCCGTTGTGAAAAGCGACATTTGACTGGAGCTCTTGCCTACGATTCGCTGAGTGTTTTTATTATGTTTTGAGGCATGTAATTTTGCGCTGAAAGTTAGGCAAGTCAGCAAGCAATAATAAGCCCACTGGTGCAAGCACGAGTGTTAACGTCTACCGCTGTTTGGACGCTCCATTACCTTGGTTGCATGCACACGCTGCCTGCTTATGTCCTTGTGTTGACCTTGGCTGCAGGAGCTGGTTCAGGTAGAGACGCTAGCCCAGCTGGGTGCGTGCAACCATACCCTCCCTCAGCAACACTCTGCCTGCCTGCCTGCCTGCCTGCCTGCCTGCCTGCCTGCCTGCCTGCCTGCCTGCCTGCCTGCCTGCCTGCCTGCCTGCCTGCCTGCCTGCCTGCCTGCCTGCCTGCCTGCCTGCCTGCCTGCCTGCCTGCCTGCCTGCCTGCCTGCCTGCCTGCCTGCCTGCCTGCCTGCCTGCCTGCCTGCCTGCCTGCCTGCCTGCCTGCCTGCCTGCGTCACTAGCCTACACTCACCTGCATGCCAGCACTCTCCCCCTTCAACACCAGTTCACCCATCCTGACCACTGTCAGCTGTTGATCTGAGGGGTGTGTGCTGTGGCACCAGCAAGGGTGTGGGTATGTACCTCGCCCTGGGGTCGCTGGAAGGTACAGTATGCTAGGACTTCAAGTTCAAGGTCCATTAGCAATCCATATGGTGATCTGATCAGTTGCACCCCACACCGGTATGGCCGCACTGCACTGCTAATGACTGCACCTTTGCCAATTTTAAATGGTAGCGATGGACTCCAGCCTTTGCTGCTGCAGTGCTTGCACTCAGCCGTGACCACTGCCTGGTGCAGGTGTGTCGCTGATGCTGTTTGGGCTGGGCATGGAGCTCAGTCCTGGACACAAGCTCGGAGGGGTGGCTGTCGGAGGTGGGGCACTGCAGGTCAGTGGGGCTGGCACGAGGATCACATGGGCCACCATAGCACATGGGTCACTAAGCCACATGGGCAGCCAGACAACATAGGTGAGTAAGTCTAATTCAGGCCCAGGGTGTGCAAGGGTCATGGCGAGGAAGCCCTTGAGCCTCACCAGCCTAGCTGCTGCCCAGCCCTCGCCTGCCTGGCCCTTGGCTGCTGGCAGGTTGTGGGCTCTATGGGGCTGGGCGCCCTGGTTGCCCTGGGCCTAGGGGCAGAGGCGCGCACAGGGGCCTTTGTGGGGGGCTTGCTGGCCATGAGCTCCACCTCCATTGTGGTCAAGAGCCTGGAGAGCAGCAGGTGGGAGGGCAGCAGGGGCAGCGGGGGCAGCGGGGGCGGCAAGGGCAGGGGCAGGTGACGGCAGGCGCAGCAGTGATATATGCATACATACTATGTACTAGTTGACATATGCTGCGCTCAACCAGGCCACTCCACAGCTTGCCCTTTGCCTCCCCTGCTGCCCGGCTCTGCCGTGACCCTCCCACACCCTTCTGTGTCCCTGCTGTGCCGCACTGCAGCGCCCTGGGCACAGTGTACGGCCAGATCACAGTGAGCACACTGGTGACCCAAGACGTGTTTGTAGGCGTGTTCTTCGCCCTGGCGCCCCTGTTTGCCCGCAAGCCTGCCGTAGCTTCTCAAGGTCTGCGGCCATGATGTCAGTAGCCCTGTAGGATCCCGCGCTGCACTGCCCCACTGGCCCACCGCCCAGCCCTGGCTGCTTGTGCTGCCAGACCGCTGTCCACCATCAGGCAGGCACTGCAGATAGGGGCAGCAGCAGCGCGTTTCCAAGCAAAGACGCAGCAGCTGGCTTGTGCAATGTATTGCACTGGCTGTGCTTCTGTTGTGCCTTGTATTGTGCTTGTATCTTGTGTTGTGTTGTGCTGCGCTGGCTTGTGCAATGTATCGAAGAAATGGAAGCCAAGTGCTGTTTTAGCACCATAGAAGAGAGGCTGTGCATTAGGCCCCTCCTGCTAAGCAAGCATTGGACAGGCCGCACAGACTAGCCCGGCAGGCTAGCCCAGCTGAGTGCAGAGCAGCTTGCAAGCCAGCCCCCACCTCCGGCGCCACCAAGGCAGGCCCAGTGTGGCAAGGTACCCTACTTACCAACCAGCCCTCCTGCCTGATTGAACAGTAGCCTGAAAAGTAGACTGAAAAGTCAGACCGTACCTGTCAGCCTTTAAGCAATTACGCTGTTAGTTTTGATGATGTGCCCAGTGGTCAGGGGGTTTGCCCCAGGAACGTGCCATCGACTTGGGGTTTGTGTTCATCAAGGGTGCGACCGAGGATGCTTCAACTTGATTGTAGTAGCTGAGTGAGATTACCCACAGTCCAACATGTTGTTCCTTGTTGAATGAGTTTTGTTGGCCTGATTGAACAGTAGCAGCGCATCAGCTGGTTTGCCCAGCTCCCTGGCCATCAGCTTTGCCTCCTATACCAATGCTAGGTGGCTCAGTGGCCTGCTAGCTTGTACTACACCTGTCTGTGCAGTGGGCCTGCTCACCCTCCCTGGTTGCCTTCCTCCCAATAGCCCAAGCTGGCCTTGGGCCACCCCCTGTTCCTTGTGTTGCTGACGCAGAGGGTCGATCAGAGGCATTAGGCCAGGCTGTGGTGCTGATCATCGGCTGCATGTGCAAGCTGCTGCTCGCGCTGCTGCTGGCTTGGGTAACAGCCCGGCTGCTGCTTCGGCCAGTGTTGCGGAGCGCACGACGGTGAGGGGCATGAGGTCAGGGATTTGTGGAAGGCAGGGCAGCCGTGTCCAGCCCATACCCAACCCAGCAGCACCCTGACAAGACACCCTACAAAACAGCCCTAGCCCGGTTTTACTAGATTTGCTTGTTCGCCAAGAGCTGCTCCTCCTTCTGCCTTGTTTGCTGGTTTCTAGCTTGCTTGAATAGGTTGTAAGGAGAGGCGGCTGCTGCTTTTCCTGTAGGAGCTGCTCCCCTGAACTGCAGCAGCTGCTGCTGGTGGGCACTTGTGTGACAGTTGCCTGGCTCTGTGGCCGTGCCGGCCTGTCCTCTGAGCTGGGCTCCATCCTCGCTGGGGTAAGTCTGGTGCCCTGCCCCTGCCCCTGCCCCTGCCCCTGCCCCTGCCCCTGCCCCTGCCCCTGCCCCTGCCCCTGCCCCTGCCCCTGCCCCTGCCCCTGCCCCTGCCCCTGCCCCTGCCCCTGCCCCTGCCCCTGCCCCTGCCCCTGCCCCTGCCCCTGCCCCTGCCTGTTAATTTGTCTATCTGTGACGTCGTGCTGCCCTCGGCCTTTGCAGGTGATGGTCAGCATGGCATGTGGCCAGCCGCAGCGCCCATCCAGCTCTGTAAACCTGGGCGACAGCAGCAACGGCAGCGCCCACAGCCTAGGCCCCACGGCTCAGGAGTGGGACAAGGGGCTGTGCCAAGGGGGTGTGGGTGGGGTGTGCAAGGCCAGCGGGCCCCCTGGCGCCTGCTTGTCCAATGGCTGTGGTGGTGCAGGCCAGTGCGGCGGCCTGAACTCCAGCCTGGCACCCAAGGACTGGGATAGGCACAGCAGTGTAAAGCTGGACATGGGGCCCCTGATGCAGGCACCAGCAGGCACCATGACACCACACCCTGGCACCAACAAGGATGGCGGCAGCGGTGGTGGCGTGAAGGAGCAGCTGCACCATGCAGGCCTGTCTCCTGAAGTGGCTCAGGCCCGCAACAGCATACACAGCGTGACGGGGGTGATGGGGGCGCTGTTCCTGGCATCCATAGGCCTGCTGCTCTCCCCCAGGTGAGAACCCCTGGACATCACACCAGGGGCAGGAGGGGCTGGGGGCGGTGGCCGCCAGCCTGGCTAGCAGGGGGGTGAGCAGCGGCGGTGTTTGGGTTGCGGGTGTTGCTTTAGTCATGGTGGTGGTGGAGGCAGTGATGGTGGTGGTGGTGGAGGCAGTGATGGTGGTGGTGGTGGTGGTGGTGGTGGTGGTGGCATGGTCCACACAGCCCTTCCCCTAGGAAGCAAAGCAGGGGACAGCATCAGGTGTACCTGACAGCTGTAGGGGATCGTGGCTCATGCACAGAGCACTCAGCACAAAGTAGCACAGCACCTGGCCTGGCCATGAGCTGGGGAGCTGGGTGTCAGCACCACCAGCGCAGCCTGACACAGTATGGCACAGCCCAGGAACATATGCTGCCCAGTCAGTGAAGCTGTGCCCAGTGCACAAGCCCCTCCCCTCCCCTCCCCTTGCACCTGCCCTGTGTTCATGAGGGAGGTGTGGTGCGGCTGTGCGTCAGAGCGGCAGTCCAGAGCTAGAGTAGCGGGTGGTGGTGACGGGTCCCGGTCTCTGGTGTCCACTACCCTGTTGCTACCTGCGGCCCCCTGCCTGGCTGCAGCTTCCTGTTCGCCCACCTTCACGTACTGGCCTTGGGGGCACTGAGCCTGACATTGGTGAAGTCAACCACCATAGCAGTGGTGGTGCGCTGGTTCGGCTTCCCCTGGCGCACGGCCTGGGCGGTGGGCGGGCAGCTGGCCCATGTGGGCGAGTTTGCCTTCATCCTGCTGTCCATCGCAACGCAGCTGCAGATCCTCAGCCCCCAGGTCAGTGGTGGCAGGTCAGGGGGAAGATCAGGGCCAGGGCCAGGACCACACCCACACAAGAAATAGTGCCAATTTGAGAATGCTGGTTTTATTGAGCACTTGGCAATGCCTTGACATTTCCATCCCAAGTTCAGGCCAGTAAGTTCAGAAATACAATGGCATGGATGAGGAGATCATCATGGTGTGGCACGGTACTGAACCAAATGACAGTGCTGTGTCATGTAACAGCACTGTAGTATGGGGTCCCGCGTTGGAGCAGGGCAAGGTCAAGGGGGCAAATCCACGTACACCATCCCACGTGCAGGCAGCTGGCAGTTCAAGGGGAGTGTCAGCCCCCAAGCCCTCTCTGCAGGGCGCACTCCCCCTGGCCACCCCTTGGCCTTCCAATGCCTTGGGTGCACCCTGTTCAGCACAACCACCCCAACCCATTCACCCTGCTGTGGTGCATCATGATGATGAGCAGGCGTTGCCTTGAGCTAAGCACACGCCCAGCCTCCGCACTTGACTTGCCCTCGCCCGACCTCCACCCTTGCCCACCCTGGCCCGCCCTGGTCTGCATTGCCCTGCAGGTGTATCAGCTGCTGCTGGGGGTGACGGCACTGTCGCTGCTGGCCACGCCCCCCTTGGCTCAAGCCGCCATCAGGGTGCTCAGGTTGCAGTAGACAAGGTGGGTCTCATAGGGTGCCACAGCACCGCCCCCAACACATCAGCAGCCCAGCCTGGGCGCTGCGGCCGCTGCAGCGCTGGCAGGGGCTTGGCAGGGGCACGCTGCAGCATGGGAAGGGAGGGGTGATCTGAAGACATCTTGGCAGGAGGCCAGTCATGGTGCTGGGGAGAGCGGAGGGAAGGGAAGGGACACTCAGAGACTGGCGCCTTACAGGACACAGTGGGTGGGAAGGAGGGGCGCGCCACAAGGGAGGAGGGAGGAGGGCATCGACAGATAAGGGTGGCCATGTATGACTGTTCCCCCACCCTACCACAGCTCCCCCCAGAATGGCTTTGCTTGCAGTGCATGCATTATGCCAAGCCCTTTCAAACAGCCTGTCAGGGTCGAGTGCAGAGTTGAGTCGCAAGGTGGTTGCGTGCCCTTGCGCCGCTCAGTCAGGGCGAGCAGTACATGTGAGGTCAAGGCGGCAGGGGTACAGCAGTGCGCTACTTATTGGCACCATTGCCAGCAAGCCCCTGCTCTGCCATGGCAGGTCACATTCTTTACACATGTTAGCTGATATGCAACCGATTAGAACAATGCCACTTATTGCAATGTACTGGAACCAGCTTTGGCCAGCTGATTATCATGTCTGCCGCCATGTGCATTGGTCCATAGGCAGGTCGCAAGGGGAGAAGCGTGCTCACCACCAGGACGGGGCCTGCCAGTGACTGCTTTGGTCTGTGCTGCCTCCTCCCTCTTCGAGCAGGTGGATGGTAACCGGCCCATGGATGTTGTGTTTGAAGACATCTGCTCTACGGTTGATGCTGTGCTTGCCCGGGTTGACCCGCTGGAGAGCTTTTGCCAGTCAGTCCCCGAGGCTGACGAGTGCAGGTATGCAGCGCCTGTGCTGACTGACCCATAACTGACCCACGGTAAAGTAGGGTGTATGGCAGAGGGGGCTGCTCAATCGTGTTTTTGCTGTGTATCAATGCGTTAATAGGGTTGTGTAATGGATTGTGTAATGGATCGTGTAATGGATCTCATTTTCGCCCCACTCCCGTTGCCGGCACTCCGGTTAGATGGCGACCTGATGCACACCCTAGCACGCTTGGATGGTGTTGCTAAATCCCTGATATGCCCCCGAAAAGGAAACGTGGTGAATGGAATGAAGTGGGTGTCACGCCAGCACTACCACCAGGAGAGGGGAGTGGCGGTGTTCCTGGGAGCGGGCAACTTCAGCCAGGGTGGGTGGAAGGCGGGGGCGGTGCGGGCGGGGTTTCGCAAGGTGGTGGAGCAGCCCAGCAGGCCCAGCACGGAGCCCAGGCCTGACCGGCTGGTGATCGTGGACGAGTTCCGCACCACCCGTGTAAGCTCGTCTGTGCATGCCCGCCAGCCATGTGAGCTGCACCTGCCACCTGACCAGCCCAGGCCCGCAGACTGGGTACCCCCAGCAGGCCAGGTCAACCACCGGCTATTGCGCCCAGCCTGGAGCGTGCGTCACGCTAAGTGTGTGCGGGGCCTGAAGTGGTGCCATGAGGTGCCGCCCAACCCCCCTCCCCCTCCCCCTCCCCCAGCCCCCCTTGCTCAGGACCCCCCTGCCCCAGCCCAGGAGCCACCACCCGCACCTCCCCCAGCCCAGGACCAGCCCCCTGCCCAGCCTCCACCTGGTCCAGTGCAACGGCCCCAGGCCCCTTCATGGGGCAGGTGGCTGGACCGGGACACCAATCCCTGCCTGAACTTTCAGCGCATTGGGGAGAGCATGCAGCGCCCCCTAGAGCTGTGCCGCTGGGATGACCTGGAGGCTCTGCCCCCCGTTGGCAAGGAGTACCAGCAGCGCTACAAGCTGGTCAATGACCGGCTGCCCAAGGTCAGGCAGAGGCTGCACCGGGCTGCTGAGTACCGGCGGGGCATTGATGGTCGGGCCCGCAACAATGCATAGGCCCTAGTAGTTTGCTCAGGCTGTTAGCCTCACAAGCATTCAAGCTGTTAGTTTTGATGGTGTGCCCAGTGGTCGGGGGGTTTGCCCCAGGAACGTGCCATCGACTTGGGGTTTGTGTTCATCAAGGGTGCGACCGAGGATGCTTCAACTTGTTTGTAGTAGCTGAGTGAGATTACCCACAGTCCAACATGTTGTTCCTTGTTGAATGAGTTTTGTTGGACTGCCGCCATGTGCAAGCCATGCAACAACTGTGTCATTCTACAAGTAGCGCATGTCTGTCAAAGTGGCTAGCAGTACCTTGGGCTTCAGGCAACAGCTGAAGAGCTTGCACCCGCAGTCTCAGGCTTGCGGACGTGGATGGTGCGCGGACGTTTTCATTAGTGTGCATTTGAGTGGCAGCTTGCTGCTAATGAGCGCTACTGGGGTTGGTATGATGCCATTTGTGTTGCCACTATAACGATGACCGCATGTGGTGGAGGCATGCAGTGCGTGCGAACAGGGCGCAAGAGTGAGAGGGCGAGTCAGTGGTGCATGCCCACCCCCTTAGACGATGATTGCCGAAACATTGTGTGAGTGGACCGGGGTTGAAATGCAATGCATTGGAGAGAGTAAGCGGTGTCCATGAGAGCTGGGCCGGTGGCCCAGCCGCCAGCATGAAGATAGAGTACTGTGACATCCAGGCACCAAGGCATGGCGACAGATGAGCATGCAGCTGCGTGACCGACTGCCCCTTCCCAAGCCTAAGGCGGTCGGCTCCTTGACCTCTACTCTGGGTTAAATCCACACCTTACGAAGAATGAGATGGCTCACACTGCTTTGGCTTTATGAAACCCGCGTCAATGCTAGTGCACAAGCAAAGGTGCACATGGGCTTGAAACAAAGGCATGGAAACTATCATCATTCTCTTGTAAAGTCACGAGTCACTAGAATTCTAGGTTGGCCTGCCGCTCCCTAGTCACGACAGGCTCCGGATGCTCCCTGATGGAGCTTGTGTCAGTGTACTTACATATGCATCCTTTCATGAGCGGAAAATAGCTTGACCCGCGCAGCCTGAGATCCAGCACTCCCCCGCCAGCCAAGCGCAGCAAGCGCATTGAGGCTGAGCAGGCAGCTGAGCCCAGCCAGCCCACCAAGGGCAAAGGCAAAGCCAAGGGCAAGGCTGCTAATGCCAAGCCAGCACCACAGCCAGGCAGGTGGCTGGACAGGGACTGCAACGCAGCATTGAACATGCAGCGCAGTGGGGAGAGCAGGTGGCGCTTTACCCGCGCAGCCTGTCATGCAGGATGCATGATGTCCTCACTAGACTTCGCTCGCCGGCCTACGACATAGAGAAATGCAATTGTCGGGGACCAGTGCACTAACGCAGCGCCAGCTTCGTGAGTCGCGGGCTGTGGGCGCAGCCAGATTGAGCATGTCGAAGCGAGCAGCTATGCATTGCTGTGCGCTGTGCGTGTAGGCCGGCCACATGTCGCCTCTTGTCGGGCGCCCAGGGCAAAGGCCGTGGTGTGGCTTGCAGCTGGTTTGCAACAGCAGCTAGTGCTGCCGTTTGTAACGCTCTAGCGTGGCCTGCCTCGCATAGGTTGTGCGGGCTGGACCAATGAAGCTCATGATTTCAGGCGCGCCTGCCGCCGGCAAGGGGACGCAGTGTGCCAAGATTATTGACAAGGTCTGCATTATGCAACCGATAGCTTCTTCAACTGTACTCTCAGCTCCGGCCGGCTTGCACCATCTCAGTGCTTTTGCCTCGACTTACCTTAGGCCTGTGCGCTGTGCAGTACAACCTTGTGCACATCTCAGTGGGAGACCTGCTTCGGGACCAAGTCAAGATGGGCACACCAGCTGGCAAGAAAGCTAGGGACTTCATGGATAAAGGCGTGCTGGTGAGTGGGGTTGCAGTTTTGTAGGTAGTGGTTGGGATGCTTGCTAGAGCAAGCTCATTTTGTTGTGGCCTCCATGTGGCTCAACCGTGGGCCACCATCACTGTACATGGAGATGAGATATGAGCATAAGCACCTCACCGCGCAGGTTCCCGATGAGGTGGTGGTTGAAATGGTCAAAAGCCGCCTGGCCCAAAAGGATGTGGAGCAGCATGGATGGCTGCTGGATGGCTACCCTCGCAGCGCTTCACAGGCAGAGGCAATAGAGAAGGAGGGCATCCGGCCAGACTGCTTCCTCCTCATTGATGTGAGCCCATGGCCATAGAGGGCTGCGCATGCGGCTTGGAGGTCACCTGGTACCATGACCATACCATGACCATACCATGACAGCACAGGGCACTCACCAGGCTTCATCACATCAGTGGCGGGCAGCTCAGCTAGTCAGCCTGCAACCATGCTGTCAGGTCACCCTGTGCGTGCTGATGAGAGTGACAAGGGTGTGCTGAAGTGTTACGTGGCCAAGGGACTTGTATCCCTGCCCTCCTGCTGCGTCTGTTTGCGCCGCTGCCTCTGCTCTACTGCTTGGATTTGATGACACCAATTCTGACAGTTTGAAGACACCTTGGCATTTGTACAGGCAGGGGTGATTTGCACACCCCACCTTGCTGTTACTCCCTGGAGGATCCACATTGATCAGGCGGGCTAAGGAGTCCGTGATCACTGAAGAGGATGAGGCTCAGTCAGCCTTGAGGCAGCCCCTGGCCCTCACCACTGCCATAGCACCAGCATACTGACAGAGTGCAAGCCTCTCGGGAGTCAACACAGGCAGCATGTAGGGCAGTCCTTCAGCACTGCAGCAGCACAGTATTGCGATGGCAGCGACAAGGAGGATGGCGATGCTCATGCCGACACTGGCTGCAGCCATGTTTGTGGTCCTGTAGGTCCCTGACTCCATCCTGGTGGACCGTGTGGTCGGCCGTCGTCTGGACCCAGAGACTGGCGAGATCTACCATGTCAAGTATAAGCCACCGCCAGCAGAGTTGCTGCCGCGGCTGACCATCCGCAGTGATGACACAGAGGAGAAGGTGGATGCAGTGAAGCCAGTTCCCTGTAGCGCCCATCATCCCATTACCTCGACAGCAGGCTGCAGCTGTCCACCTTATGTGAGGGGGCTGTTGCTACACCCTTGCAGGCAATGACCAGGTTAAAAACGCATCATGCAAATGTAGACGCCGTCCTGGGCTACTACAAGGATGTCATTGTCAAGGTACACACACAGCCGGGCCATGGCAGCGCATAAGTTGATGGTCTCTGAGCTGATGGTCCATAGGCAGGTCGCAAGGGGAGAAGCGTGCTCACCACCAGGACGGGGCCTGCCAGTGACTGCTTTGGTCTGTGCTGCCTCCTCCCTCTTCGAGCAGGTGGATGGTAACCGGCCCATGGATGTTGTGTTTGAAGACATCTGCTCTACGGTTGATGCTGTGCTTGCTCGGGTTGACCCGCTGGAGAGCTTTTGCCAGTCAGTCCCCGAGGCTGACGAGTGCAGGTATGCAGTGCCTGTGCTGACTGACCCATCTGATCCACGGTAAAGTATAGCATGTGGCAGAGATTGAGTTGCTTTTACGTGTCTGCAGGGTCTACACCGACTGACATGTATGTGAGAATGGCTCTGCATTCGGCTTAGGTGAATTCACGTGACGGCATCATAAGGGTGCTCTTGGGACTGCAAGTTCTTCATGACTGCAAGTTCTTCTCACAAGGGGGCTGCTCAATCGTGTTTTTGCTGTGTATCAATGCGTTAATAGGGTTGTGTAATGGATTGTGTAATGGATCGTGTAATGGATCTCATTTTCGCCCCACTCCCGTTGCCGGCACTCCGGTTAGATGGCGACCTGATGCACACCCTAGCACGCTTGGATGGTGTTGCTAAATCCCTGATATGCCCCCGAAAAGGAAACGCAAGCGCCCCGCCTCTCCCGCACAGAGTGCAGCCGGTAAGCCACTAAGCTTAGCACTGAGCTTAGCCTAGGCCCCCCTCACGACGCGACGCAGTGTGGTCCACGCGACATTCCGCTTCCCTCGCCCATCAAGTTCTGCGCGTGTGCTGTGCCGTCCCATGTAATGCAGGTGCCAGTGGCAGCGGGCAGCAAGTCCAGGGGCAGGGGCATGCTGTCAAGGTAGTAATTGCAGAGCGGCGCCAGGTTATCAAGGCAGCCTTTCGCGGCCTTGTGGAGGCAGCGCAGCCTGACTTCAGCC
Organism: Haematococcus lacustris; assembly: GCA_030144725.1. Taxonomy (NCBI): domain Eukaryota; kingdom Viridiplantae; phylum Chlorophyta; class Chlorophyceae; order Chlamydomonadales; family Haematococcaceae; genus Haematococcus; species Haematococcus lacustris. Next base: position 5,570,040 of record JASKMD010000011.1, read on the forward strand.
CAGAGGAAGTCGACGCAGTGGTGGCACAGGCCAACCAGCGCATGACCATGGGCAGCATGCAGTGTTGCCTGGCAGCGGTCATGTCGCTGACCATGCTGCTCCAGTCCTTCCTAGGCCAGCCCACACCAGGCTTCCCAGCAGCAGGTCCAGCCCCAAGCGCCCCTCCCCCGCCTGACCCAGCCTGCCCTCCCTACTCTCACCCCCGCCTCCCCACACGCCACTCACCCCGCAGTGCAGCCGCCCCAGCGCAGCTGCCCCCCCCAGTGCAGCTCAACATCGTGGACCCCAAGCTGCTGTCACAGATCAAAGATGCCATGGAGCTGCTGACAACCGCCCGGGTGCTTGAGCATCTGATGCGTGGTCCCCACCACAACGGCATCAAGCTGCTGCCCGGTGAGGTGGCCGAGTTTGTAGTAGCTGAGTGAGATTACCCACAGTCCAACATGTTGTTCCTGGTTGAATGAGTTTTGTTGGCCTGCAAGTTCTTCTCAGACCACGTTGCTGGTGGTTGATCAATGCGTCGGTTGTAATTTGTTGGTTGATTGGTATGGAGCCCTCAGACCAACACACACTCGAACGGTCTATGCTTCAATATATATCTGTAGCAATGCATCAACTCTGACCATCAAGCGGGACCCATCCGTTTCTAGCAGCTGAAAGACTGATGTCACTGACAACGGCAATGTCTTGACAGACAAGGACATACCACTTAATGAATAGTGTGGAGGGAAGGAAAGTCAAGCTGGCCTGCCCTGATCTCTTAGAGCTTACACACACAGCAACACATAGCTGCTTGATCTCTTTGCGTCCCTATTGTTCCTTTGGGCTATGGTGGGGAGAAGGCTTTTCCAATGAGGCGGCAAGTGGTCGCCACTCACCAACTTTCCCCGCAGTATACATGCCACATAAGCTCTTTAATGGATAGGAGTACATCAAAATAGACGAAGACATCAAAAGGAGAACAAAGCAGAAATCTACTTGCAAAAGTTAACCAATCGTCAAGCATGCAGCACTGGCTTGATCAACACGCGGGCTATAACGAACCTACTGCGCTGCGCTGTGCAAGCTCGTTGTTTAGTCCGCCACAGCTACGATGCAAACGCAAAGCCTTGTCAAATATGACAACCCAGTGCTCGTAAGCACTAGCAAGGACAAGACTAAAGGCAAAGGGACACTGGGCAAGAAGGCGAGACAGTGGACATGTCGCCCGGAGCTAGCATAGCACAACACCTGACGCTCGGACGCAACTGTCCTTAGGGCTTGCCACCGGTGGAGCAGAAGTCAGGCTTGACACAGACCGAGGACATTCTGAACTCAATTTTGCCGCCAAGGTATGCCGGCACAGGCCAGTGCGCAAGTGACCCAATGGCCCACGGCCTGTACAATTGCCTATCGTGTCGCGCAGGGAATGGACAGAGGACGGGCAGTTGTGGGTGCAGTACGTCTCATCGACGCCTGCGACACGCCTAGATGTCATTAATCTGCAAGAGAAGCTGGATCAGCAGCTACAGCAGCGACAGGTGCACATGTCCGTTGGGGTTTGCTTCTGGGGTTTGTGCCCCCAGGGGTGTGGCCTGCCTACCTCTCGCAGCTGGAGGCTGCCATGCCCCAGGCAGCGTGCTGCACTTTGAGTCGATCCCCAGGCTCCATCAGCTCATGCTCACTGTGACTGCTACTCACCTGCGTGTGCAGGCTCGTGAAACAGGCATCTGCCCTGTCAGGGAAGAGCTATACGCACAATGTTTTGACGAGCTGATCAGGGAGGTCACAATCAACTGTGCAGAGCGTGGCTTACTCCTCTTGAGAGTCCGTGATGAGACACGGATGACCATTGCAGCATATCAGGTGTGTTTGTCACACCGCAAGCCAGCACAAACTGGACCCTAGGATGGCTGTGGGTCAAGGTGAGCAAGGGGGTGCGGCACACGTTGCGTGCAGACCCTGTACGAGAGCGCGGTGGCCTTTGGTATGCGCAAGGCTCTGCAGACAGAGCAGGGTAAGAACGAGATGGAGGCACGTATTCAAACCTTGGAAGGCGATGTGAAGGATCTGGAGCGCCAGGTGCGACACCGCTGCCTGGACCCACCCCCACCACAAGCCAGGCCCAATACTGCTACTGACCCTATCCCTCCATGCCCTGTCATGCCCCAAGCCAGTTGTGTCCGTCATGATGTGCTTGATCAACTCAGCGAATACGGCAGCATGGCGGCAGCAATAGTGCCCAACAGAGGAGCCTCTTGTCAAGCCAGACAGCTCATTCATCGCTCTAGGTGCCGACAGGGACGCAAGCATGGCAGTGCAGACCAGACGCTTGTGCAGGGTGCAGACAGGCAGGATGCATGCGCTGCTGGCTGACAACTGAGGCAGTCGGGTGTTGGACCTGAGCGTCTCAGGCCATCAGCACAGACACCACAGCAACCTCACACATCAGCTGCCACTGAGTCTGCTGCACACATGCCCTGGCCCTGCTCTGCTCAGCATGCTTTGGTATATACCCATGCTCCACCTGCCTGTCTGTTTGCTCGCGCGAATGCCTGCCCTCCTCACCTGACCATATGCCGGCTTAGCTGCCTGCCTGCTTGTTCTTTGGTTCAGGTGCAAGAGTGGAAGTTAAAGTGTGAAGCCATTGAGAAGCGTGAGAACGAGCGACGTGACGCAGAGGCAAAGAAGCACAAGGAGGAGGTGCTGTACTTGGAGAACTATGCCACTCAACTAAAGCAGCAGCTGGAGACTTTCCTGGTTCCCGGGAAAGTGACAAAAGCTGCTCATTGATGAGTATCCCCGTGAAGCACGCTGGCATTCCTGACTGCAGAGTTCTCATGCATACACTGATTGACTGTCTAGCCTGATGCCTGCCACCAGTGTTGGAGAGCTCGAGCAAGCCCTTAGACATCACGGCATTGCTGCTGCACCCCTCCGCTTCATTGCTGCTGCCCCAGGCTTTCAATAGCCAAGGCTGCAGCCAGATTGCTGTTGTCAGGTACAGACTACTGCAAGCATTGGACATGCTTGAACAAGCAGTGCACATGCTGCCGGGGGTTTACACGCACACCAAGTGCCGCACAGCACTGTAAGGGACACTGGTGGAAACACGTGAACACAATTTCGTGCAAACCTAAACTGTTTAAGATAGGTCTGAGTTGGTCCTTCTGCCGTATAACACGTCTGAATTATTAGTTGATAAGTATTTAGCAGCTGAAGGTGTTGGCTACATCAGAGCAGGAACGCAAGCCTGCAAGTCTACAGCAGGCGTGCCATCTCTTCACACCATTCATTGACAACAGTGCCAAAAGGCGCCCGGCGCAACACGCAGCCCTACATCAAGGTTGGCGGCGCGCGCCCGTCCTTTGCCAACCAAGGCGAATGGCCTACGATAGGTTGAGCCGCAGCCGGTCAGTCCGGCGTTGCGCGACGCCGGCGACACACCTTACTTGCATTTGCACGAGGCGTCAGAGGCAAGCTCCGCCAGCGCCTGCACCGCAAAGTGCGTAGGCACTTAGCGAGGGGCTACACGCAGCGTATATAGCCAGTATAAACTTGCTCACCTGCATATCGCTGAGACGCAAGGCCTCCAGGGCTTGCACCCGCTGCACCTGTTGGAGCAGGGCTCTCTGCGAGCAGTCACGCACGTCAGTAGCCGCACTCTCGCCTCATTTGCTACTGCGCGCAGCCTTCACGCAGCAGGCAAGCTGGCCCGGTATCTGCAGCACGCATCGACCCGGCCGCGACAGCTGCACACCTGGCCTGCCGCTAGGTCCCCGCGCGAAGAGGCAAGCAACTGGCGGGTGCTCTCCTCCGCAGCCTCGGCTTCAGCGACCGCTTTTCTCAAGGCAGCTTCGCGGGCCTCACCCTCGGACAGCGCATGCTCTAAAACCCGGACATATGTGGCGGCGGGGCCCGACGCCTGGAGCAGTGGGCCGCGTGACACGGTAGCTGGTACCAGCGGCAGGCGGGGTGTTGTGTGTGCTTGCATGCACGGGGGCATGTACTGCCCACTCCCATCCTTCCTTCCAATGACGGCAGCGGAGTCAACACCACATGCTTCTATGCGCAAGAGATACACCGGCGATGCTATGTGGTGGTGGGGGCAGGCTGCGCCCCAGGCGAAAGCTCCTCCCTGAATGTACGCCACTTTCCATTTTCAAGTCTTTTCAAGTTTTCGAGTCTTCCGCTGCTGCTGCTTCTGTTTAACTACCAGAACTGAGGATGGACCTCCCTCAGTTTCAGAGAAACCCCAGGCCAGCGGGATTAGTGCAGACCATGCACTGCACACTCCAGTTCATCCCCAGTAGCCTGCAGCAGGGCAGGGAGCCCCAGCCCGCACTCCAGCCCCCCTGCCAGGGCTCTGGGTAACAGCACACGCGCCTTGGACTAGGCTCATGGTGATGGTGGGTTTACACCCTTACGGCCGTCAGCCTCGTGTGGCTGCCTGGCCTTGCCCATGGGTCAGGCTCATGGGCCTAGACCCCACCCACCTGCCGCAGCAGCAGCGAGCCGGAGTCCAGGGCTGGTGCCGCCAGGGCAGTGCGCACATCTGCCACCGCCACCTGTAGCAGCTCAGTCATGGTGGCTGTTTGAGCGTCCAACAGCCGGCTGCGCAGGTGCGCCAGGTCTTGACGCTGGCCCTGCAGCCAGCAGCCAACCCTGCACCGCCTCTTGCTGCCGCGGCTGGAACCCAGGTGCACCCTGGAGCTGCCTTTGGCTTAGCCTCATGCTTCGCTGTCAATGCAGCACAATGACCCCCTAGCGCACACCCCCCACTGCCCACGCTCAACATGAAAGAATAAAAGACTACGCCCTTGCGGCACCTTGCAAATCAAACCCACCAGGTGGGGTTGAATCCGTGACCTCCCACTCCTTGCAGAATCACCCACAACCAACTGAGCCACCAACTGCACAACGGGGAGGGATGCCCATACTCAGTACCTGCTGCCAGCCCCTACTGCCCCTGCACCTGCTGCCCCTACTGCCCCTGCTGCACCTGCTGCCCCTACTGCCCCTGCTGCCCCTGCTGCCCCTACTGCCCCTGCTGCCCCTGCTGCCCCTACTGCCCCTGCTGCCCCTGCTGCCCCTACTGCCCCTGCTGCCCCTGCTGCCCCTACTGCCCCTGCTGCCCCTGCTGCCCCTACTGCCCCTGCCCCTGCTGCCCCTACTGCCCCTGCTGCCCCTGCTGCCCCTGCTGCCCCTACTGCCCCTGCACCTGCTGCCCCTACTGCCCCTGCTGCACCTGCTGCCCCTACTGCCCCTGCACCTGCTGCCCCTACTGCCCCTGCTGCACCTGCTGCCCCTACTGCCCCTGCCCCTGCTGCCAGCCCCACCTGCAGGGCGGCCTCACTTGCAGCCAGCTGCTGTGTGAGGCTGGCCACCTGCTCCACCAGCTTCCCCTGACTGGCCTGCAGCGCCTGCTGGGCCGCCTGGGCAGACACAAGCTGGCTGCGGCATACACCCAGCCTGCGCCGCACAACAGCGACGCCACGCCTCCACCCCAACTTGTCAACAGGCACAAAGGCGTCATGTGCGCAGCTGCTATTGGAAGAAATGCGCGGATGCATACATCAGGTTAGAGTGGTCAGGGTTAGGGGTCAGGGTCAGGGTTAGGGTTAGGGCCTTAATTCAGGGTCAGCCTAGGGCTTCCAGTCCAACAAAAAATATTAAACAAGGAACAACATGTTGGACTGTGGGTAATCTCACTCAGCTACTCCTAGGGCTTCCAGTCTGGTGTCTTTGTTTACTTAACGTAGTGCAACCTGCGGCTGGTAAGCAGTGCTCACTAAGACAAGGCAGAGATGATGTTTGCCGACCTGGGTCCAGCCTTGCTCCTAGCTTGCTGACCCAGGCCATGATGAAGGCAGCAGCCAGGTCTCCCCTACACAATAAATCCTGGTTTCAGCTCAACAAGCACACACTGCCCGGCTGCCGTGGGATAAGAGTATTCACGCCTGAGGGTACCCCTGCCTTGCAGAGCAGGGAGCAGCAATGACCTACTTGGTGCCCGCATCCTTTGCCTGCTGCTGTGCCGCACTGGTGTCTGTCTGCGCTTGCAGCCTGGCAGCCTCTAGGTGACGGCAGGCTGCCTGCAGGAGAGCCACCTGGTGCCTGGGCAGCAGCGGGGCAGCGGGGCAGCAGGGCAGCAGGCAGCTAGTTGCATAACAGTAGGATAGAAGGGCAGCAGTGCTCTAGAGCAACAGCGGCACCCTTGCCTAATGAGGCCATGCAGGGTCACACCCTCTCTCCCGCCCCCACCCCCTGTGAAGCCCTACCACCGCTGCGACACAAACAGCACCCTCCTCTGATGAGGCCAGCCCCCTTGGAGCCAAACCACCCACCCCTCACCACTCCCCCCGCCCCTGCCCCCTGCCCCCAGCCCCCAGCCCCACAGAGCCCCTGACCGCCTTTCCAACCCCACCTCAAGCCCTGCAGCTCTGCCTGTGATGCCTGCGGCGCTGGCTGCCCCTGCAGCTGCCCAGGCGGCCGTACCTCCCTGCCAGCCTGCTGCTCGGCCCCTTGCGTGTGGCTGGCCTGCTGCAGCTGCTCCACCTGCTGCTGCAGCTGGGCCAGCTGGCTGCGGGGCACCAGGCTACTGCGGGCCTCACTCAGCCTGCTCTCCAGCAGGCCGCAGCGCTTCTGGAGCTGCTCCAGGATGCGCAGCTGGTCATGCATCTGAACAGGCAGCCCAGCATGCCGGATAGCAACACCTGGCACATCCTCCACCCTGCCCTGCTGGACCCCTCTGCCCTGCCCTCCCAATCCCAGGCTTTCGCATCAGTGCCGTTCTCCTGCCCTCCGGGCCTCCACCTGCTCGCCCGGCCACCTGCCTGGCGCTCGATGCCGGCCTGTGCCTCCTCCACCTGCTTGGCAGCTTCCTGCCGCAGCTGGCTGACCAGTGTGAGGGAGGTGGCCTGCACCCGGCTGAGTGCCTGAGCCTGCTCCTGCTCCTGCAGCCTCACGCGCTCGGCACTCTGCTGCTGCACCAGCTGCAGCTTGGACTGATACAGCTCCTCCATGCGCGCCATCTGATCCCTGCCAGAGGGTGCAGGCAAGAGGGGCAGGTCGGAGGAAGCATAGGGTGACTAGAGGCCATGAGGTGTAGGGGAGTAGTAGGGACAGCGGCGAACATACAAACTGCCTGACCCCTAGCGCTGCCACCAACCCCCTGCGTGCTCCTGGAAGGCCGTCCCCCTCCTCTGAGCCAGCTGCAGTCAGCTAACACCACAGGGGAGGCGGGGCCGCATGGATTGGTAGCAGTGGGGCCCACAGGCTGGGAGGGAAGGCTGGCTGGGGGTGGTGGAAGGGGCAGGGGGGGCAGGGGGGGCGGGGGGGGCAGGGGGGGCGGGGGAGGCAGGGGGGGCGGGGGGGGCAGGGGGGGCGGGGTGGTGGTGCCGGCCCGGTCCAGCCCACCGCCAGCGGCATACCCTCAGGTGCTGCAGCCTGGGGGTGGCCCTGACCCTGCCCCCCACCTCAGCTGGCTGCAGTCCAGGTGTCCAGCCCCCACCTCAGCTGGCTGCTGTCGCACCGCTGCTGTTTAGCTGGCTGTGCGTCAGGGCCTTGCAGGGCCAGGCGCTGGTGCAGGTCCAGCACCAGCTCCTCCACCTCCGCCCGGCTGGCTGTCACCCTGCAACACATGAGCCCATGAGCCCATACGCATGGAGCATGGAGCATGGAGCCGACGCATGCTGCTTAGCCGCATGCCGTGGAGAAAGGCTTTGAGGAGGGGAACCATAAGGAGGGTCACTGGTGAGGGAGATGTGGTGCTGATGATGCCGATGAACTCCCTGAGCTGAGCGCCCTCAGTCAACTGGCACGATGACAGGCACATGACACTGTGCATTGGCTGCTTGGCTGCATCGCAGAGCTATTGTTGTCGTTGGTGGTCACACTCAGCATTGCATAGTAATGCATGGAGGTAATGGTCAAAGTCTGTCACACGCGCCTTATGGCTGGTGAGCATGCATGGCGCCGGCATGTGCTGCTCGTGAAGTGCCATGCAGACCACTGGTACCGCTAGTGTGACTGTGGGTGTGTACTGCTGCCTGGCCCCCAGCTCCTGAGCAGGAGCGTGCCAGGCAGCTGACCTGGCTAATGGGTGCTGCACCACCCCACCCCTGAATTCCCACCCCACCCCACCCCACCCCTGAACCCCCACCCCTGACCCAGGCACCCCTGGCCCCTGACCTGCCTCCTGGCACTCACTGCTGCAGCCGAGCCTCCTGAGCCGCCAGCCTGACCCGCAGCCCCTCTGCCTCGGTCTGCAGGGCGCTGCAGGCCTGCCGGCTGGCGTCCAGCTGGTCCTGCAGCTGCACGGCGCTGCGCACGCCATCCTGCACCTGCCGCTCGAGGGCGCTTCGCTCTGCCTGGCCAGCAGCACACGAGGGGAGGTAGGGGGAGGAAGGAGGGGAGGAGGGGAGGGGGAGGAGAGGAGGGGAGGAGAGGAGTGGAGGGTAGAGGGAGGAAGGAGGGGAGAAGATCGAGGGGGAGAGACGGGTAAAGTAAATGGAGGAAGGAATGGGGAGGGTGCGGGAGGGTAGGGTGGCCAGGTGGCAATGCATTTGTGCTCTACCGTGATGTTGGGTTTGGAGCCATGGGGTGTTTGTAAGCAAGCTAGGAGACCTGGTGGATGCCTAATCAGGCAAGTCTCAGGGCCTGCTCTTCTGCCTTGGCGCAGGCCTGTTGAGGTGGCATGTCATGCTGCTTGTTGCTTATCCTTGTAAGATCCTTACAAGACCTTAGGCGAGCTTCATAAGACAGCGCCTGTGGCCCCAGGCAGCTATGACGCTACCTCAGATCAGGCGCATGGTGCCCACAATGGTTTGAGGAGTGCTATGGGCACGCCGCAAGGTGGTGGAGAGGTTCGGAGTCCCAAACCATTCGTCAGGCACGGGGGTGACTGTCCATAGCATTTGCAACAGCAGCGCTGGCTCAACGCAGCAGTCCTGTGAGCTGATGGTGTGGTCTGTAATTAAACACTCATTGTAAATGGGTGGTTATCGTGCCTGGCAGGGCTGCACAATGACTACATGTTGTGTCCTTAATGTGTGGGAACAACATGTATCTGGTTCCTGACCTGCACTTCCTGCAAGGTCCGACCAAGCAGCTGATTCTCAGCTTTGAATTCACGCAATCGCTCCTCCAACTGCGACGTGACCCGTGTCCGTCCTAGAGTGTGTCGGCCTAAGAACAGTGCACGCTGTGCTGCGTACATTACCGTCTTCAGGTCGAGGGCGTCAGAGGGTGCCCGGGGATGTGGGGCAGGAACGTGAAGCTCGCGCGCACGCGGTGTTCCCATCGCTTTATGCCCTGCCTCAGCTGGCTGTATCCCTATCCTGCTGTGGAGCCCCTACGCTTCTCCACAGCAGTGAGTGACCGGTGTGGGTCCCTAACCCTAGGAGTCGCTAGAGCCCTACCCTACCCTATGCATGCTTCTCTCGCACACGCATCCCCTTTGTAAGGGGCAGTAGAATTGCTTGTCTGTTTGCTTTATGGCATGATACACATGACACTTATGCTGCCGCTGGTCAGGGCCTCCCAACCCCCTTGAAAAGGGGGGGTGTCCGTTTCACGCGGTTTATTTCTCGTACAGTTTGCGGATTGATCAACGAAGCACATCAGTATGTAGAGGGCTCGCTTGGCTACACGCTACGGCTGTCCTGAGCGTCCATGACTATGTATATGATGCACTGCTTAGGCGTGAACCCGACCTATATTTTGTGGGCAGATATCACCATGCACGCCTCCTCCACCCTCGACCTTCTTAATGACGCCGTGATGAAGCAAACGCAAGTATGTGTGCAGTCGCGCTTTGTGTTGCGATGGCCGGTATCGCGAGTTTGAAACCTAAGAAGCTGAAATGCTTCTTTAACGCACCCACACCACTGCTGATGCTGCGTCTAGAACAGCTGCATATTTCTTAACATCTATTAGCTTTCACTCGTTATTTGTGTCGCTCGCGCTGTCAAGCGAGAGACGGAGTGGTTGTATGCTCTAGCGGTTCATCAAGACACTATGTGCACCCTTCACTTCTTGTTACAGTAGACTATGTGGCCTGATAGTCAAACTGACCGCGGGACTCTTTATACTTGAGCCTTTTCTGCTCGTTCCCCTGGTTATGTGCTTTGTTCGTTGTAGCTAGAGCATATGCGTAGGTGCGAAGCCTTCGTTGTGTCGCTACATCGTTTTGGGACATCACCACCGAGACATGTGCTTCGGTCCACGGTGCCATGACCTGCTGCACTCCCTAGGCCTCTACACTCCCTAGGCCTCTACACTCCATAGCAAAGGCCCCTGGCACTAGAGTTTGTTAACGAACAGCAGTTTTTGCTTTAGCATCAATCCATGCCGTAGGTGCATGCCACAACGTGCATACCCCCTGGTTGGGTACAGTATATGAGCAGTATCTAAAGGCAAACATCTAGTAGGACTGCAAGCACCCATGCAGATGTGGTAGCAGAACACCCTTCCCGAGCAACTGCAACTCTTGCCTCATGGCCACAACAAAGCCCCATACTAGCACCCCATGGCAGGGCAAGATCTGTACACTCCATAGCTAGGCCTGGTCTCTTGTCCATTAGCTACACGCCCATGGCAACAAAGCAGAGCCCTATGGCAACACCCCATGCCCGGTGCGGCTGCCACGCTCAGCAATGTGCTTCTGCACGGCCTTCTGCCAGCCTGCCACCAGGGTGCTGCCGACTGGCTGATCCCTGGGCGGCACCTTGTGGTAAAGGAGGTAGGCCCTGAGCTGCTCACGTGTGAACCGGGTTGCCTCCTTGGCCGAGGTATGGCAGAAACTGGATGGAGACCAGCAGGCTGGATGGAGACCAGCAGGCTGCGGTGCCACTCCCTCAGCTGGCTATACTGCTCCCGGGAGCTGAGAAGATCAGCATTGAGGGCTGCATGCGCAGCGGTGAGGGTTGCATGCGCAACGGTGAGCTGCTCCATGCTCTTGGCTGCTTCATGCCGAGCCTTAGCCTTTGCCCCGTTGGCTCTGCTTATTCTCGTGACTTTCTTTACGGGTGGCATGTCAGGCAGAAGGGCAAAGAGGAGGTGCTGGGAGGTGGTGGTAGGCAGCTGGGCCTGCTAGGGTGGGCTGCTGGCAGGTACTGTGGGCAGGGAGGGTCTGTGGTGCTTGGGCTCCTGCAATTGACAGGCCATGGCTCACTGAGCTTTGAGAGGAATATCATTTCTTCTGTCACAGCTGTGCATATGAGTACATTAGGCTTTGATGCGGGTTCCAGCACAAAATAAGGAAACCTCTCTGAGTTTTGGCTGGATTTGCTGTTTTGGCTGAATTTATACCTGCTCAGCTGAGCCGCAGCTGAAGCTAAGAAGACCCCGGTAGGTGTACTGTGGTGTACTCGGACACTCCTGCATCATCACATGTTCGTCGGGTAACATGTGCTGGCGCGAGAATGGTGGCAACTGCTGCGTGCACCTCACCTCGCGGGCTGGCAGCAGCGCCTATGCGTAGAGCACCAACAGCACGCCTGCACTGCGCGAAGTCTTGAGGGTGGCCGGCGGATCCCAACCACCCTATCGACCACAATTGAAGCAACTGCTGGTTGCTGCCGCAACTAGAGTCCGCGTTTAAGCCATGCCGCGCGGGGCTAAAGCCATCGGCATGCTCCCGGAGCAATCGGTCGCATGTGACGGTCTTACATGCCAAAACATCAGAGTTGGGAGGCCCTGACCGCTGGTGCCGCCGCTGCCACTTCCGCAGCAGGCCCTTGTCGCGCACGGGAACCCACTCCTGGCCCACACCGCCTGGGTTAGGCATGGCTGGGCGGCCCCTCCAGCTTCTGAGCTGGCGAGGGCGGCCCGGCCCGGCTGCAATGCGGCGGATGTTCAGCGCGGCTGACACGTCCCGGTCGTAGAACCTGATGTCTTTGCTTGCTGAGCACATCAGGCCCCGAATCCGGGACCGCGTCGCCATGCTGCGCGCCGGGTGCAGCCACCTGCAAGGCGACATAGGTCAATGCACATTTGTAAGATTGCCAAACCAAGTGTTTAGTCAAGTCAAGCCATGAATAGTTTACACAATGCAGGGCACAGTCTAGGCTGGTGTGTGAGATGGACCATGTACCATTCTACAGCTATGTAATGACACCTCCTACTATGCAAACGCACCTACAGTCTCTCACCTGAAGGATTCTGCCTGGCCTGCCACCACGTCGTCATGGGCAGAGCTGACCCGGAACTCATGCACCAGCACCACACGCCCGGGCAGCTGCTGGCATGCTTCACGTAGCATCTCCTTGGCTGGCACCCCTGCTGCCAAATTTAAGCATATAGCAATGCAGCGTTCGCACTGGCAGGCGTTTGACACCTGTCTACAGTTGTGTCAAAAATGCAAGGTCTGAGGTGACGGTTACACAGTATGTGTAACAATGTGTTTTAAGGGTTTGTAGGTACTTGTAGTCGTTGTTGCGTTGGTATTGGCTATGACGAGAACAACGAGGCGCACCGGTGTGAGCATGCCTACGTGATACGGTATGATACGGTATGATCAGTGATACCCTGCCTGCGCCTGTCAGGTACCTGGGTCGATACCTGGCAGGGTGAGGAGCCTCTAGTGACTCAGTTGTATCAGAGATGAAGGAGATGCCAGAGTCAGGGATGAAGAGACGGGTAGTAAAATATGACTTATGGTCAAGACAGTTAAGGTCGTTGGTACTCCAGCTTGCGGCGCCTGAGCACCTGTGCACCTGATGCAGCACCCCATAGGGCTACAGCCCGAGGGTAACCTGCTACTTCGTAGTGGCGCTTGGAACTGCCGGAACGCTGGTAAGCGCACCCCAGATGCAACGCTTCGAGGCCACGCGTGCCTTCATAATAACACGCGTAATATGCATACATACCGGCGCGGTATACTGTTGCTACGAGACCTTTCCAGCTTCCATGTTAGGGGTTTACAATCAGCCTAGTGGCTGGCGGCGGTGTGAGCCATCCCTATCCCCATCAACATGGCTGGCCTGGCAGCCAGCCTGCACACCATGTGAGGGCTCTATGCACTTCACAGCAACCCGTCTTGTGCGTTGCAGGGCTGGGTGCACTGCACGTGCTGAGCGATGCCCTCATACTGGAGCTGCTGGGCCTGCTGGATGCAGTGAGTCTGTGCCAGCTCTCCCAGTGCAGCCGCGCCCTGTACTGCTTCTGTGATGCCGAGGACCTGTGGAAGGCGCTGGTGCTGGAGGTGAGCTGCAGTGCCCCGCCCTCCTGCCATCCCCCTCTCACTCCATAGCTTCCGGCACCCCTCCCAGCCTCCCCACTCCCCTGGCCTGCCCCTCCCTGCCGGTTTAGTCCTAACCCTAACCTGAACCCTAACCCTAACCTTCACCCTGCCCTCCCCCTCACTGGTGGCACCGCCCCTCCCCCTCACTGACATACCTGACTATGCACATCTAAATGCACACTGGCAAATGCCATGCAACGATGGTGATGATGACTACCTCTTCCCGGCTACCCAGCCTTCCCCAACCCCTGCCTTGCCCCTCCCCCTGAAACCCCCCCCCTGAACCCCCCCCCTGAACCCCCCCCCCTGAACCCCCCCCCTGACCCCCCCCCCTGAACCCCCCCCCTGAACCCCCCCCCCTGAACCCCCCCCTGAACCCCCCCCCTGAACCCCCCCCTGAACCCCCCCCCTGAACCCCCCCCTGAACCCCCCCCCTGAACCCCCCCCCTGAACCCCCCCCCTGAACCCCCCCCCTGAACCCCCCCCCTGAACCCCCCCCCTGACCCCCCCCCCTGAACCCCCCCCCTGAACCCCCCCCCTGAACCCCCCCCTGAACCCCCCCCCTGAACCCCCCCCCTGAACCCCCCCCCTTGAACCCCCCCCCTGACCCCCCCCCCTGAACCCCCCCCCTGAACCCCCCCGGCCCTGGCTACAGGAGACCCAGGGCAGCTTCTGCTGGTCGGCTTCCTGGCGGGACAGCCTAGCTCTCACCCGCCGCCAGCGCTGCCCACCCAGCCGCCGCCCCCCCCGCCCCCCCGCCCCTGCGCCTGCCTCCCCGCAGCTGCCTACCCCCCTGGTCAGCACCCAGGGCACTTCCGGCTCACCCCCAGCCAGCCGCAAGCGCTCCAGCCCCAGCCCTGGACCGCACTGCCACATCGCCCAGGGCCTGAATGAAGGGGAAGGGCTGCAGCCAGCCCCAGCCCCAGCCCCACCCCAGGGGGGCTCGCCACCGCCCTCATGCCATGCGGCTGCCCAGAACAACGGCAAGCGCAAGCGGCTGCCCCAGGGCAACAAACGCAAGCGAATTGCTGGTGGGCAGGACTGCTGCGAGGTGGCAGCACCTCCCCTACCCTGCCTGGCTGCGGTCAAAGCCGTGGGTGCCCAGTCAGCAGGCCCGCTGGCCCCTACCTCCCCCGCCCCCCTGCCGCCCCCTGCCTCTGTCCCCCCTGTTTCCCCCCTCCCTGCCTCCCGACCAGCCA
>JASKMD010000011.1:5584963-5763537 GCA_030144725.1 Haematococcus lacustris
CCTGCCTCCCCGCAGCTGCCTACCCCCCTGGTCAGCACCCAGGGCACTTCCGGCTCACCCCCAGCCAGCCGCAAGCGCTCCAGCCCCAGCCCTGGACCGCACTGCCACATCGCCCAGGGCCTGAATGAAGGGGAAGGGCTGCAGCCAGCCCCAGCCCCAGCCCCACCCCAGGGGGGCTCGCCACCGCCCTCATGCCATGCGGCTGCCCAGAACAACGGCAAGCGCAAGCGGCTGCCCCAGGGCAACAAACGCAAGCGAATTGCTGGTGGGCAGGACTGCTGCGAGGTGGCAGCACCTCCCCTACCCTGCCTGGCTGCGGTCAAAGCCGTGGGTGCCCAGTCAGCAGGCCCGCTGGCCCCTACCTCCCCCGCCCCCCTGCCGCCCCCTGCCTCTGTCCCCCCTGTTTCCCCCCTCCCTGCCTCCCGACCAGCCATTGTGCGGGCCATCAAGGTGGACGACTTCTACAGCGACCTGCTGTACCAGCCCTGGCACTGCGCCACCGCCCCCCTGCCGCCACACTGGCTGGACAAGGACAACGTGGACAGGTAAGGGGGGGGGGGGGGGCAGGGAGGGCAAGGGGGCACCGGCAGCAGGGCCAGCAGCAGCAGCAGGGGCGGCGGCGGCGTGAGCAGCAGCCGGGGCAGCAGCAGCAGCAGCAGCAGCACCGACAGCAGCTGGCTGGGCACATGGGGGCTGGCAATGGAAAGGCAGTAAGGCGAAACCCTTGGCTAGCCGGTCTGTCAATCAACCTGGGGGGGCACAGGATTGGCACAGGGGGTCGGCTGGGCCACATGAGGGGGGGCAATGGAGAGGCGGTAGGGAGGAGCCGGTGAACAGCCGGTCTGTCAATCAAGCTGGGGGCACAGGGCCAGGGGGGCAGGGACCTGCTGTGGGCCACATGGGACCTCCATGCGCTGTGTGTGTGTGCAGGCGGCAAGGCCTGACAGCACAGCAGTTCAGGGAGCAGTATGAGGAGACCAACCGCCCGGTGGTGAGACACACCTGCCCCTCTCACCCCCCCCCCCTGCCCCTCTCACCTCCCCCCCCCTGCCCCTCTCACCCCCCCCGCGCGCCTCGTGGCCGCAGCCCCCCTGCTGCTGCCGCCGCTGCTGCTGCAGGTGTTGAGTGACGGTGCAGCAGACTGGCCAGCGCTGCGGAAGTGGACGCCCTCCTTCCTGCAGCAGGCCTTCAGGAGCACGCGGTGATAGCCGGCAGCTTTGACGTCACCATGGCCACGTACCTGGCCTATGCTGCCACCACCTGGTAGGGAGTGGGGTGGGGGGGAGGGGGGAGGGGGAGGGGGAGGGGGAGGGGGAGGGGGAGGGGAGGGGGAGGGGGAGGGGGAGGGGGAGGGGGAGGGGGAGGGGGAGGGGGAGGGGGAGGGGGAGGGGGAGGGGGAGGGGGAGGGGGAGGGGGAGGGGGAGGGGGAGGGGGAGGGGGAGGGGGAGGGGGAGGGGGAGGGGAGGGGGAGGGGGAGGGGGAGGGGGAGGGGGAGGGGGAGGGGGAGGGGAGGGGGAGGGGGAGGGGAGGGGGAGGGGGAGGGGGAGGGGGAGGGGGAGGGGGAGGGGGAGGGGGAGGGGGAGGGGGAGGGGGAGGGGGAGGGGGAGGGGGAGGGGGAGGGGGAGGGGGAGGGGGAGGGGGAGGGGGAGGGGGAGGGGGAGGGGGAGGGGGAGGGGGCAGGGCCGCATGCAAGTATCAGCGGCCACCATGCTGCTGGTTTTGTCGTCTGGTGTCTCTGGTGGCTTAGATGAGCAGCAGTGGGTGGGAGCAGTGGGTGGCCAGGCAGCTGGGGTACTGCACCCCACCCTGCAACCTAACCCCTATGGGGCCTCAAGGTCCCACCTGGACCTGAGGCTTGGAAGCAAGTCGGGGGCAGCAGGGGGGTAGCCAGGCAGGCAGTTGATGGTGCACGCCTGCACACCCCTGCACACCAAGCAGCTGATCCTTGAGTAGTCAGCAGCCACCACCCCTCCCCCATTGCCGGTCACCTCATGCCCTCCCCTTCCTCCTTCCCTCCCTCCCCTGGTGGCAGCTACCCGGCAGCTGCCTGACAGTGTGAGAGGGTGACAGGGCGGCTCTCAATGCCCCTGGCTGCTCCTGGCCCTGCTCCTGCTCCTGGCCCTGGCCCTGTCCTGCAGGGACGAGATGCCGCTGTACTTGTTTGACAAGCGCTTCATGGAGGCCTGCCCAGCGCTTGGCCAGGACTTTCAGGCGAGGGGTGATTTGAGAGGGGGACACATGTGGGGGACGAATGAGGGATACAAGCAGTGTTTAGTCAAAGGATCAGGGAGATGTGAACATGTAGGGCAAAGGGTGAGGGGAGGAAGGAAATGTTGGGAAAAGGTCATTGGGCCAAGGGTGAGGGGGACGCCTGGCTGGGGTGATGTCTTGCGTCGGCCTCTGTGCTACGCTTGGCCAGTCATATTCCGTATGTTGCTGCATGGCTTGGCTGCCTTGGCACAAGGCGTGTGAGGTGCAGCTGGGGGGCGGGGGAGCCACAGGCTGTGCTGGGCTGCCTCCTGAGGCCCGGCTGGCTTGACGTGCTCCATGGTGGGCTCGGTGGGCTGACGCTGTGCTGTGGCTGCATGCGCCTGGCTGCACCCTGCCCAGGTGCCCAGTGTGTTCACCGAGGACCTGATGGCAGTCATGGGCGCTCAGCGGCCTGACTTCAGGTGGGCTCAGGGGCACTGACCTGACCTAGCCTGACCCCACCCCACCCCACCCCACCCCACCCCACCCCACCCCACCCCACCCCACCCCACCCCACCCACCCCACCCCACCCCACCCCACCCCACCCCACCCCACCCCACCCCACCCCACCCCACCCCACCCCACCCCACCCCACCCCACCCCACCCCACCCCACCCCACCCCACCCCACCCCACCCCACCCCACCCCTGGGCTGCAGGTGGCTCATAGCTGGACCGGCCCGCTCTGGCTCCTCATTCCACATCGACCCCAACGCCACCTCCGCTTGGAACGCCGTGGTGAGCCCACCTCTCACACCTGGTCACACCCATCTCAGTCCCAACCAATTCACCCACCCCTTAACTACATGTGAGTCACACCATTTAATAGATAGATAACCCTCGGCTACACCTCCCCTTCTCCGCCAACCCTGCCCAAAGCAAAACTGCGTTCAAACCGGCAGCCAGCATTCAGGGGGCACTCGGGTCAGGCAATGCGCCTCGGGCCTCCACCTGCGCTTCTCCCTCCTCTGATGCTGCTGGTCTGGCCAGGCCCTAATTGTAGGCGTGCCTCACAGGTTTGGCACATGGTGGTGATGGTGGGTGTGATGGTGATGGTGGGGGTGGGGGTGGGGGTGGGGTGGGGGTGGGGGTGGGGGTGGGGGTGGGGGTGGGGGTGGGGGTGGGGGTGGGGGTGGGGGTGGGGTGGGGGTGGGGGTGGGGGTGGGGGTGGGGGTGGGGGTGGGGGTGGGGGTGGGGGTGGGGGCGGGGGTGGGGGTGGGGGTAGGGGTGGGGGTGGGGGTGGGGATGGGGGTGATGGTGTGGCTGCCCCCTGTTGAGCCCGATGCCTCAGCCGCCAGGCAACGTGCCCACTCTGGACTGCTGCGGGTGGTGCTGTCCTTCAGGTCAGCGGGCGCAAGAAGTGGGTGCTGTACCCCCCCGGCTGCCCTCCCCCAGGGGTGCACCCCAGCCCTGATGGCGCGGAGGTGGCTGCGCCCGTCTCCCTCATGGAGTGGTTCATCAACTTTTACGATGCAGCGCAGGAGGGCAAGGTGGGGTGGGTGGGGGGTGGGGGGTGGGGGGGGCTAGGTGGGGGAGGGTAGGTGCTGCTGACGTGCTATTGCAGACTTGAAGTGAAGGCAGCTTGGCCAAAGCTATGACAGGGAAGGGGAGAGGGGGGAGGGGGGAGGGGGGAGGGGGGAGGGGGAGGGGGGAGGGGGGAGGGGGGAGGGGACTCCCCACCGAACTAACAGTGAGGACCTCTGCTGTGCCGCCTACCTCCTCTTGAGACAAACCTTACACCGCAGCTACACTAGACCTGCCCTTCAGCCCCATCTCGATCTCGATCTCTCCAGCAGCCCATGAGGCTGTGTTTTGCAGTCATGCAGGAAGTGCTGCTGTTGATGGTGATGATGCTCATGATGATGTGGTGGTGGGTGTCAGCTGTAGGGCTGCTGATGCAGGTGGTGAGGATGATGGTGGTGGTGGTGAGGATGAGGAGGAGGAGGAGGAGGGTGAGGAGGGTGGTGAGGAGGAGGGTGGTGGTGGTGGGTGCCACTGCTGCAGCTGGGCTGCTGATGCGGGCCGCAGGTGCAGCCGCTGGAGTGTGTGGTGGAGGCAGGGGAGGTCATGTTCGTGCCGCGGGGCTGGTGGCACGCCTGCCTGAACCTGGACACGCTCACAGTTGCAGGTGAGGGGTGGGTGGTGATGGTGGTGGTGGTGAGAGGTAGGCAAAGGAGGGTGGGTGGTGGTGCGGAGAATCTACTTCGCCTTGTAGCCGCAGCTCAAGCCACCAGTATAAGCAGGGCGGTGTGGGTGAGGGGCAAAGGGAGACAGGGAAGAGTGGGAAAGAGTGGGAGACAGCGCGTGGCAATGAGGGTCAAGGGGGCAGGGTGTAGGGGAGGGGTGAGATGGCCGGTAGCCAGCAGGTTTCATGTGATGGGATGTGGAGCCGGAGCTGGCATGGGGAGGTTGTGCCATGGAGGGGTTCAGTGCATACCGCAGCTGCTGTCATGGCTCGCTTAGTTATGATTGTCTGCCTGGACTTCAAACAAGAGGGGTGTGGTCCACCAGACTGGCTGGGGTCTTTACCACCTGCTGCCCTGCTGCCCTGCTCCGCAGTTACTCAGAACTTCGTCAGCAGTGTCAACCTGGCCCAGGTGCTGGACTTCTTGCGGCCTGGTCGGGCGGAGCTGGTGTCCGGCTGCAGCCATGACCAGAGGTGTGACTGCCATGACTGCGACCCTCTGCGCGGCGCAGTTGCCCGTGGCCGCAGCCTGCTGTGTGGGCAATTATGCCGAGCCTCTAATCATGACTTTGACTGGCTGGTTCTCCTCATTGCTTTCGCCGCGATCGCAGGGGAAAGCTGCACGACATGTTTGTGGCGGGGTTGGCGCGGGAGCGACCAGATCTCTTGAAGCAGATCGAGCGGCGCATGGCGGCGGCCAGAGCCAAGGTTGAGAGGGATCAGCGGCTCAGCGGTTTGTTTAAGGCCAATGCCGGGCAAGTGCAGGGTTCGGCCGGTGCAGCTTCAAACCTTACTTCAGGTGTCTGTGGCAAGGGCGCTGCCCGTGTTGAAGCGGCCGCGCAGCCTGTCGCATTCTCGTTCGCTTTCAACCTTGCCTAAGTCAGCCGACACCATGGAGCTAGCTTTCGGACATACTCTACTCTCCTTTCACGGGCGCGCGTTGGCCCGGCACTTCATGATTAAGGCGCAGGACTGCGAGTGCAGGTGATCGCCACTGAAATGTAGCCAGGGTCACACGGGTGACATTAGCGGTTCCGATCCCCGGCTTGATGTAGACGCTTTCGCAAGGCACTGGCTGCCGTAAAGCCAACTGAGCCTTGGTTGCTGTTGGGTGAACGGACAGAAACCGACTTCTCGTTTTCTTTACTAGCATTAACCCTTGCAAGCCTTTCGCCAGCGCTCGCTTTCCCTCGCCTGCTGCCCTCTAAAAATACTTCCACCTCGTGCCGGAACGGAGCAACCGAAGTAAGCTCAAGGCTCGGCCGTCCCCATCAGTCCCTTACACTTCCAAAATAGCCGGCCCTGCCTCTACGTCGATATCACCCATCCCCTCCTCCTCCTCCTCTTCTGAATCGGCGTCCCCATCAACCTGCAGGCAGCACCAGCGCCAAGACCAGCCGGCTTGACGCACTAGCCTTTGTGGGGGTGTCTTGTGTCATCTATCGCTGGCACACAGTATCAGCCGACCAGGGTATATGGCCAAAGGTTTAAATTTGGCTCAGCTTCACGTAACATCTACACATCTAGGCTGCAAATAAGCTCGGGTATATATTTATTTTGTACTGTTCTTGTAGCCATTATATCCCCACCCCGCCTTGCCTACCATACTGCGACCCTCACAATTCGCATTAAACCTGCTTCCCCAGCCCCAGCCCCACCCTCTATTCCCACCTCCCATCCATTCTCCCCAAATGCCCATCTCCAGCCCTCACCTCCTTGTTGGCGTTCTCCAAAGCTTCCAGCTTCTCTGCCAGCAGTCTGTCATCGCGCTCGCTGACTGCCCGCGCCGCCTCCTTGACCACCAGCTTGCCCCGGCTGCCCTCTATGCTCTTCTGACACGCCTCACAAGCTGCAGCCAGCACACACAAGCAGACCACTGGGATGGGGCGGGGCGGGCTGGGCGGGGTGGGGCGGGCAGGGCAGGCCAGCATGGCACAGAGTTGAGAAGTACAGTAGAGTGAAGCCAGGCCAGGCCAGGCCAGGCCAGGCCAGCATGACAGGGCACCCAGTGGACAGCATGACAAGGGCCAGCAAGAGCAGCAGGGGGGTGGCAGTGTGAGGCAGAGCCAGCGCTGTGCAGCATGCTGACAGGCTGGAGACTCAAAGTAAAGGCTGGAGCATTGCTGGTGCTCAGTGGTGCAGGTCAGCATCAGCAGCATAGTCATTACATGGCGGTTGCCTGTCAGGGTTGCGGCAACACACACGCTCAGTACCCAGTGCTGCATTGGTGCCGGTGACGGTGCCGTGGAGTGGTGGCGGCAGCAGCCAATTGCATGCGGTGCAGGTGCAGGGTGCAGAGGCGTCAGGGTAGAGAGGGGCTGAGAGGGGCTGAGAGGCTGAGGCCCGGTAGCTTACAGGAGGACTGCCAGGGGAGGTTGTGGCCATGATGCAGAGTGCAGCGCTTGGGCCATACAGCTGACAGAGACGGAGACTGACACATGTTATTGACACGGGACAAGCACGGCTGGCAAAGGAGGGCCGGGTGTGGCACAGCTGAGGCAACTGACCTGATGCAACGATCTCCACCCCTTTGCTCTTGTCCAGCGTTTGCGTGGTGAGCACGTACAAGGGGGGCGCCACCAGCTTCATCTTCACCACACACTCCTGAGACAAACAGGCAGTGGGACAGGGGCCACTGGAGCCCCTGGGCCCCTGCCGCCCAACCTGCTGCTGCTTGGAACAACAATTGCTGCCCAGCTCTTCCCAGCAGCTGGTCACGCTGCACCCAGCATGGCATTCTCCACCTGATGCAGAGGCCTGACAGCTCAAGCAGGCGTCACACTGGCCAGCAACCCCGCCCACCAAGCCCCAATTCCACACTGGCCCCCAAGCCCGCCGCCGCCCCTTCATTCTTGCCTCTGTGCTTTGCGCCTCCGCTGCCCGCATGGACGCCTTGATGTGCTCGATGCCGTCGTACTGGAAGCACGTCAGCTCCACGTCAGCGCGGATCTTGACCGGCTGGGGCGTCATGCGCCGCTTGATGTTCTTCAGCAGAGCCTCCTTCACCTGCACACAACACAAGGCAGCAGCACAGCCAGCCAGGGTGTCAGACTGACAGCATTGGTAGTGCTGCTCACAGGCAAGGCCAGGGCCAGGGCCAGGGTGTTGGGCAGTGTGGGCAGTGTGGGCAATGTGGGCCTAGGCCTGTGGTGGTAACCACCCATGGGGCATGCACTTCAGCAGGGGCCCTGCACCAAAGACATACACACACACCCCTCCCCAACCACCACACAGGCCACCAGTGCCAGACAACCCAGCTGTTGCCGCCCACTGCCAAGCCCACACCCCTGACCCCACCCGCCCATACCCTGCGCTTAGTAACAATCTCCTCGCCTGCCCACCCCTGCTCATAAGCTATGCTGAGCTTCCCTGAGCGGCCTGCTCTTCCCCTGACACTCCCCTGACCCCCACTTGGCACCCCCCGCCCCTGTCCCCTGCCCTGCGGCCCCCTGCCTCCCCCTCCCCCTCACCTCAGGCGTGAGCACCTCCAGCGGGCCCTCATGCACCTCCTCCAGCTTCTTGAAGATGCCCACACCGTCATCCGCCACCATGGTCTTCATGGCCTCGAAGGCGTGACCGTAGATGCGATACAATGTCCAGGCCACCTTCTGGTATAGGTCCTGAGCCCAGCAAGGGCAGGGGCAGGGGCAGGGAGGGCCAGGGGTCAGACCTGGGTCAAGGGGTTGAGCTCAGGGTCAGGGTCGAGTTTGTGGCCTTGGCTAGGGGTGGTGCCAGGGCCAGGGCCATTGCTAGGGTCAGTGCCAGGCCCGGGTGAGGAGGCCGCTCCAGCAGCAGCAGCAGCACACTAAGGGTCAAGGTCATGGCTTTGGCTAGGGGTGGTGCCAGGGCCAGGGTGAAGACTGGCGTGACGGTGATGCCCACCCTGGCTCAACAAGGGTGCTGGGCTGTACAGCAGGCGGGCGCTGACAGAGCTGTCCTAGCAGGCCAGCCCAGGGGGACTCCTGGCAGCCCAACCCAGGGGGGCAGGCTGGACCTTGACAGTGCTGGCCGCAGCCATGCCTGCTGCCTGCAGGGCTGAGGGACCAGGGGCTGTGGGCCAGCAGGTGCGCAGGCTGGCTGTCAGGAATGCAGCACTCAGGGACTAGGGCCAACCAACAGCCAACCATACGCTGCCGATGCTGCTGGCAGGGAGGTGGGGCGGGGGGCGGCCAGCACCCCATGCCTCCACCCCACACGGCCCCGGTTCTGATGTGGGCTGTTGTGGATGAGTCATGGGGGTGTGCTGCCATGTGGCTGGTGCTGGCTCTTCCTGTGGTACAAGAGGGAAAAGGGCTGGGTGTGGTGCGGGGGCGTGGCTCAGTCAAGCACCTGTGCTCCAACATTTCAGTGAAGCTGAGAAGCCACAGTGGCCCCTGCTGTGCTGTGCTGTGCTGTGCTGCGCTTCTGTGCAGCTGTGCTTCTATGCAGCTGTGGAGCTATGCAGCTGTGCAGCTGTGCCGCCTGTACGTCCAGCGGCTGTGCTCCTTGGCTGTATATGATCCTGGCGCAGTCTGAGCTGTCCCGCTGCAGGTTGCATGAGAGGACCCACACCAAGCCAGCGCAGTGCTGCTGCCAGCAGCTTGTCGGGCCGACGTGGGCAGGCGTGATGCCTGCTGTAGCAGCGGCAGCCATGGGTGAGGCCAAACTCAAATCGGAAGCTGCAACCGCACCTCAAGGTTGGCGCCTGTGGTCTCTGCCACATGCCGCATGATGGAGTGCACCTGCGGCGGGTGAGCGACCAGGCGGCGACAGTGGCGACTGGCATCCTGCTCCTTACGCCAGCTGCACGCCTGGCTGCACGCCTGGCTGCACGCCTGGCTGCACGCCTGGCTGCAGTACTGTTAGGCCTGTGGTGCTGCAGAGTGCTGTTGTAGAGTGCTGACATGACTGGGCACAATAACCCAAGCTGAAGCTGCTGCCCACCATCTTGGATTTTGAGAAGCGCTCCTCTGCCTTGGCTGCATCCTCTTGTGACACACGCCTGAGCAGCAAGAGCCACAGCTTGACCTGACACGCAGTACTAGCTACCGGAAGGGGAAGGGGCAACGTCTTACCGTTTGGACAAGTCAATGTAGCCCTTGTCCTTGTCAACTCGCAAGACCATGACCGCTTCTTGTCTCCCGACCTGCTCAATGGCCGTACCACAGTGCTGGGTAACATGGACTGCGCATCAAGCGCACGCGCTCTGTCGCTTACCTTGATTAGCTTGTTTATGGATCTGATGCGTCTTCTGGACAACTCTGACAGCAGAATCATGCCCTCAATGCGGTTATACTCTAGGAGTCGAACGTAAGCGCCCATCTCCGCGATCTTGTCAACCTGGGCGACGCAGGCGGCGCTGCGTGTGTGTTCCATCTTCACACAACATATGCTTAGGCGGGCGCACCTCCACTATAACAATGTCGTCCACCTCTGGAAATTTGGCCTCGTACATACGGCAATCCTGATAAGACGCCATGGTGCGGCGCCTGTGAACAGAGTAGGCGGTTTGCTAGCCGCAAAGAAACACAGGCTGCGAGAGAAAAGGTAGTCTAGACAGTTTGAACAGTTCCTGTCAAGCTTGCATAATACCGCCATAGCTCCGTTGTGCACAACTCCTAGGCTCCACCCACTAGACTCCTAGGCTCCACCCACTAGAATCCACGGAGGCTAGGCTATATGTAGTAGTTATAGCTAGGACTCCATGATAAATGGAAGGCTCCACCCTCAGGCGCCCCCAACTAACAGAAAACCTACCCCTGGTAGTAGGACGACTATAACTTTGCACTCACTGCGCCAAATATTATGTTACTTGATTCACAATGTAGCCAACCCAGCCGGCTACCTTTCACCCATACAGAGTAAATATACGCTGAGTAGGCCGTGCACAACAAAGCGTCAAAGTTAGTGAATCAAATTTGAGCCGTAGCGGAGCATGCAGTCATCGCTGCGACCGACCGCGTCGCTCAGGCTGCTCTACATGAGCATGCGCGTCGGCGGCAGCAGTCGGATCGGAAAAAGCGGTTGCAGCGATGTGGCACTGAGCCCACCTCCTCCCCATACCTGGAGGGCAATGCCACAGCTCGACCATTTTGACTTACAACATGCTACTTACTAGGTTAAGCTCATCTACGACAGTGTTACGAACGCTCATACTCAGATAAGGCAAAAGCTCACTTTGGTCGGTGACCCCAACTCCCTTAGCCGATCTCAGGACCAGGGCCATGCAGTCAGACACACAACTCCACACCATGACCGAGTTTGGACTCGGCTCCACTGAGAGTTACACTCCCCTACATTCCATCCACCTGCGTGCAAAGTTTCATAGCTCAACTGCCACCCCAAAGCCCCGTGGCCCTGATTCTGCATGTTGGGGGCGCCTGATCCACCCACTAGACTCCTACTAGGAGTCCTAGGCTCCACCCACTAGAAGCCCTAAAACCCACGGACCCTAGTTTGCACCAAGGCGAGGGCCGGACCAGGCAGGCGTGCAGCAGGCAGGCAGGCGTGCCTGGCATGAGAGCCAAGTAACACTGCCAGTGTGGTGCCACAGCAAGATAGCAGTTCCCATCGTAACTTACTTTGACCGGCCACACCCAACCCTCCACGGCCTTCCGATCGAAGCCCTGGACGCGTGCAACCTACACATACCCCGCGATCGAGCCGTCATACACTGAGTTGACTGCCGGCGGATCACTTGAAATTGGTCGGGCGCGCACTCGCGCACCTATATGGCAGAGGGTCGAGTGAGGGTGCTGAGCCCGCGGGTCCGCGATGTTGAGCGCGGCGAGCCAGTTTCCACCCATCACCCCAACTCTGGCGCATCAGTCCTGTTCATCTCTGGCCTGTCCTACGCCGCGTCGTCGTGCTGTCTGACGCTGCTGAACAAGCATGCGCTGGCTGGCTTTGGCTTCTCAGCGCCCAATGCGCTGCTGTTCTTCCAGTGTGCCCTCACAGTAGTGTTAGTGAAGGCCTGTGAGGTGCTGGGCCTCATCAAACCGCTGCAGCCGTTGAGAAGGGAACTCGTGCTAGTGTGGTGGGTGACCGCTATTGTTTGCTGGTCAGCATGTGAGGCTGGATGGGCGGGGCACCCTGACCGCCTGAGCTACACTCCATCAGCAACAGCACAGTCCCGACCATCACGGCATGGGGCAGCTGGGGCATGGCAACCAGGGAACTAGATGGCATTAGCACCATTGCCAAAGGCCCCCCTATGGCCACATGGCAATGGCCATGGGAGAAGGGGAACGCCCCGCCAGGCCACCTGCTCGTCACTCCCACCGCATCACCTCCTCTCTGACAGACAAACCAGCAGCTAGGTGTGACCAGCCAGATGCTCACTGGCCTGCCACCAGCAACCCACTGCTTACGCTGTGCAGGTTCCCAGTGAACCTGCTGTTCGTCGCGATGATTGGCAGCAGCTTCTATGCCCTGAAGCTTGTGGGGGTGGGCATGGTAACCGTCTGGAAGAACCTGAGCAACTTTGTGACAGCCATGGGCGACCTGTTCCTGTTTGGCAAGACCTACTCCTGGCCAGTGTGGGGCACCCTGTTCCTGATGCTGGGCTCAGCGCTGGTGGGGGCTTCCAGTGATGCCCGCTTCACCTGGGCAGGCTACGGCTGGCAGCTGGTCAACTGCCTGTGCACCAGCGCATACGCCCTGTACCTGCGCAGCGTCATGGATAAGGTGCAAAGCCTCGCTGCCATGTGAAGCGCAGGAGGTTGGACTAGCTGCTGGGCAGGCAGGTAGGTAGGCAGGCAGGCAGGCAGGCAGGCAGGCAGGCAGGCAGGCAGGCAGGCAGGCAGGCAGGCAGGCAGGCAGGCAGGCAGGCAGGCAGGCAGGCAGGCAGGCAGGCAGGCAGGCAGGCAGGCAGGCAGGCAGGCAGGCAGGCAGGCAGGCAGGCACACGGGCAGGTGGGCAGGCAGGCAGCTGCTGGTGACCTATGAGGCCAAGCTGTGCAGTGGGCTGATGGGCTAGTGGGCGCATGGGTTGCGCACAAGGCAGCCGCCATGCAGCACTTTCCACCCACACATGACCTTGAGGGTGCAGCTGGCGGCTGCTGCCCTGTCCATGCCCCTCACCAAGTCCTCATAGCCCAGGCTCAGGTCCCAAACTCTGACTGCGGCTAAGGGCTTGCAGTGGGTGGCTCCTGAGACCTCACCCACACATGCCCTCCTGTGGCCATCACCACCCCTGGGTACATGCACAGGGAACAGGCATGGGCTGAGGCCAGCACCAGCACCAGCGCCCTGCTCAACCCTGCTCACCCTGGCAAAATTGGGTCAGGCAGCAGGGCCACCAGCAGGGTCAGCAGGCAGGGGTGCCGCCAGCCCTCAGCTACGTTTGACTGCCAGCCACTGCCCGCACACACCCCAGACTGCCCCCCCGCTGCCCTGCTGTACCCTGCCTCCAGGCGCCCCCCTGCCTGCCTGACCCAGCCCACCCCTGCCTGACCCTGCCTGACCCCGCCTGACCCTGCCTTGCCTTGCCTTGCTGTCCCTGGCTCAGGTTGCAGAGCACACCACCAACAAGCAGCGCATGGACGAGTTCAGCATGGTGTACTACAACAACCTGCTCAGCCTGCCATGCATTGCGGGCCTCATGATGGCGTTTGGGGAGCTGCCCAGCCTGTCCAGCCAGTCAGCCCTGCACAACCCAGTGTTCCTTGCTGTGGCAGGGGCAGGCGGCCTCATCGGCTTTGCCATCAGCTTCTCGTCCTTGTGGTTCATGTCACAGGTGAGTCATGGGCAGGTGGGTGGGGTGGGTGGGCGGATGGCGGGGTGGGCGGATGGTGGGTGGATTATGCACACGCAGGTGGATGAGGTGAGATGAGCCAGGCCGGCTAGTAGTCAGGTGTGTGACAGGCGGGCAGGCAGGCAGGCAGACACGCCCCAACCAACACCCGCCCCACCCCCCCTGGCTCCCCTACACCCCACGTGGGTCGCCTGCCCCCTGCCGCCCAGCCCTCCTGCCTCTCCCCCTGCTCCCCAGCCGCGCGTGTCTGCCCCTGACCTGGCTGCAGACCACTGCCACCATCTACTCCCTGGTGGGCGCCCTGAACAAGATCCCGGTGGCCATTGTGGGGCTGCTGGTGTTCCACGAGCCTACCAACCCCAAGAACGCAGCCTCCATCGCCATCGGCCTCTTGGCTGGAGTGTTGTTCGTGCAAGCCAAGCAGATGGCCCCGACGGGGAGGAAGTAGGCAGGAAGCTGGTCAGAGGGTGTTGAAGGGGCAGGGAGGGAGGGAGGGAGGGAGGGAGGGAGGGGGCTGATGGCGTGGCTGACGGCAGCATGGGAGTGGGGTAGGGTGAGGGCCTGGGGGCGCTGGTCATGCGCCTGCACAGCAGAAGGACCCTGCTGCCGCTGCTCCTCTCGCTGCTCCTCTGAACTGCCAGCCTCACGGCCCATCAGTGCAGCCTCGGCTCGCGCAGCAGCAGGGCCATAGGCCGGGTCAGGCAGGCTCGCAGGGGGGCATGTCGGCCGACACATTAGGCCTTCTGGCCCCTGGCCAGCTCACCACAGGTGCAACACGCGCTGTACCCCTTGCTGCGTGCATTGCATGCATTGACGCTGTACATCACCAGGCCGCATGGGGGGTGGACAGATTGGGAGGGAGCGAACAGGCACACTGGACAGCAGCTGGCCCCAGCAGCTTGAGGGCAGCAGCCCGGACTCAGCTCAGGAGGTGAGGTTGGTGAGGTGAGGCTGAGGCGGAGGAGGAGGGGAGGCCTGCCCCTGCCTTGCCTCCCTGCCCCAGGGGGGCTGCTCAGAGCTGCCCACAGACCTCAACAGCGCCTGGCAGGGAGCCTGCATGGTGGGAGATTGCAGTGTCCACACACAGTGTCCACACACTCGCATGCTCATGGCAGCTGCCCAACACGCCCGGCTTGTGCATTGTGGGGGACAGCACGGCAGCGCTGCACACACCATCGCGTGTAGTCCTGGCCAGCTGGCACCGCAGTGCATACAAGCCCACCCAGCTGGCCACGGTGGGGCTGGGCTGGCAGGCTCCGCTCGCGTCACAGCGCTTGCGACGGCGGGGGCTGCTGGGTGCCGGGCACCGCCTGCAATGTCTGCCGCCTGCAACAAACTGGCTGCTGGGGCTGCACCCCCTGCGGGTGCAGCAATGTCTGCAGCTTGCAACGTATGGTTGCTGTGGCTGCTGTCAGTGCTGAAAACCCCCGCTGTGGGAGCAGCTGCAACATTCGTGAGTGCACGCCACTTGAGCCGTCAGCCAACATGGTGCTTGGCCGCCTCCCCCTTCTAGGGTTCCTTGACTTCCTGACCTACATTGAATGTCCGGCTAGGGAGAGGCATACAGTCACTGCAGCGTTGCCTGCATGCATGGTTTGCATGGATCTAGTGTCACATTTGGAGCGTACGTGCAGCGGCCAGTGTGCTGTTCAAAGCATATGTCACGGAGCCCAAGCTAACAGCATGTAGATGATAGGTGCTGGCTTTGCACTCTCACGCAGAGCGGGACATGCGAGACGCACTTGAGGAAGATGGGCATGGCTGGTGCAAGGAAGGGTTAACATCCGGCGTTCCTTAAATGGAGTTTGTAGTCTTCATTCAGTCAACTACAGTCTTCGTTCAGGTTGATTATCCGGGTTGGCGCGACTCAGCAAGGCAGTGTCCCATTCATTGTTGGTTTGTTACACCGCCCACCTGCTGTGGAACCATGGCGCCACAATAGTGCCACTGTTTGTGCCATAGGTGGCTTACAACGCTTAAGCCGTCAGCCGTCAGGCTGCTTGGCCGCCCTCCCCCTCTAGGGGTTCGGGACTTTCTGTAACGCACTTCAAACTTCTGTTTGTGCCATACTCCCGTGCGTAATTATGCTTTTCACCGCCTAGGCCGTCGGTGAATGGGCTGCCTGGACGCCCCTCTCCCTCTAGGAGTTCAAATGCACCGCACTTCATGACTACATGGGAGTCCGTCCTGCAAATGGACACGCGCATCAGAAACTTATACTTGCATGGCCCGCATGGCGGCTTTGGCCGGCCTCCAAGCATTCCCACAGTCGTCAAGCGTCACCACACACATTCGTACGCAGCGCGTGAGATCGGCTCGCGAAGCTCCGTCACAGGGTTGCATTTGTACACGCGCAATACCCGTGGTGTGTGGCGGGCATCGTGATGGCTACACTTCTGGAGCAGCTAGTCAGCCCTGCACCCTCCGACTCCCCCGCCAGCCGTCCTGCCGCCTCGACAAAGAAGCCGGCGCAAAGCTCGCCAAACTCGCATTTCCTGCCCAATGACGTGCATTGCGCATCCAGCGACGAGGAGAGCGGCAGCGCGCAAGTCACTTCGTCCCAGGTGCTGTGTGGCCAGTTCGAGGCAGGGCGCCTGGCAGCTGTGCACAGAGCACCCTGCACACAAGCGGGCCCGTGCTGCCATGCTCAAGTGATTGGGAGTAAGGCATGGTGTTGAAAGCTCGTTCCAGCGTGTGTGCACCCCTGTATGCAAGCCCGGCCAAGTCTGCACACGCTGGCTGGCTGGCTGGCTGGCTGGCTGGCTGGCTGGCTGGCTGGCTGGCTGGCTGGCTGGCTGACTTGCATGTACTGCTGCATGCTGTTTGGCCCTGGCCCTTGCGCAGGGCACGCTGACAGCGAGCGCATCTCCCCCCAGCAGTGTCAGCGGGCAGACAGAGAGCAGCGCGTCAGACCTGCCGGACACCAGCGACCTCCTGGACTCGCGGCTGATGGACGCGCAGCGCCCTGCCCTGGAGCCGCTGCTGGAGGACAACCCGGACCGCTACTCCATGTTCCCCGTCAGGTGACCAGGCTCCTGCTACTACCCCTCCTCCCCCGCCTCCTTCTCTCTCTCTGCTGCTCCTCCTCCTCCCCCTCCTCCCCCTCCTCCCTCACCTCCTCCCCCTCTTCCCCCTCCTCCCCCACCTCGCCCACCTCCTCCTCTCCTCCTCCTCCTCCCTCTCTTATCTCTTCTCCTCCTCTTCGTCCTTACTTACTTACTTACTCCTCCTGCTCCTCCTTCTCCCCTTCCTGCTCCTCCTGCTCCTCCTGCTCCCCCTCTACCTACTCTACCTCATCCTCCCTTTCCTCCTCCTCCTCCTTCCCTTCCTCCTCTTCCTCTCCTTCAGCCTTCCCCTACACCCTCCATTTACCCCCCCCTCCCAAGTAACCACCCCCCTTTGCTTTCAGCCTTGCCCTGACCACCCTCCTCCCAGCCACCCTGCCCCTTGCACTGCTGCTGCCCCGTGATGTTGGCACAGGTACGATGGCCTGTGGCGGATGTACAAGCAAGCCGTGGCCAGCTTCTGGACAGTGGAGGAGGTGGACCTGTCAGTGGACCTGCGGGACTGGGACAAGCTGTCAGGTGCAGAGCCCCACTGCCCAGCTAGGCACCTCAACCTCACACAGACCCCTCCCTCCCGCACACCTACCCATCCGCCCAGGCCCCCCTTGGCCCCTCTCACTCCCCCTGCCCCCTCTCACTCCCCCTGGCCCCTCTCACTCCCCCTGGCCCCTCTCACTCCCCCTGGCCCTCTCACTCCTGGCCCCTTTCACAGCAGAGGTGCCAGCCGCCATGCTGCCCCCTGGTCTGGCCAGCCCCTGCCACCGAGGCTTGCGTGCTGTCAGGCTGCCAGGCTGCCAGGGGTGCTGCCGGCCTTGCAGACAACGAGCACCACTTCATCAAGTACGTGCTGGCCTTCTTTGCCTCCTCAGACGGCATCGTGATGGAGAACCTGGCGGCCCGCTTCATGTCAGGTGAGGGGCAGGGGGCAGGGGGCGGGGGGCAGGGGGCAGGGGGCAGGGGGCAGGGGCCTAAGGGCAATGTCAGGGCGGGAGTAGTCTCACCGTCCACACAAGTATGGCTGTTTCCATCACACTTTTCAAAAATATTTTCAGCATGATTCTCTGTAGACTTTTCAGTTTCCAGTCTTCAGTAGCAGCTGATAGAGTGAGCCCCAGGTAGTTGGCCCTGTTGATGGCATCAGCTGGCCAAGGTCAGCCCTTGTTGACGTGGTGGCCAGGGCTGTGGCTGCGGCTGTGGCTGTGGTGGGTGCAGAGGTGCAGGCCCCTGAGGCACGAGCCTTCTACGGCTTCCAGATCGCCATAGAGAACGTGCACAGCGAGATGTACAGCCTGCTGCTGGACTCCTACGTGCGCAACAAGGAGGTCAGGCGCTGGGGCCAGGGGCGCGGGGCCAGGGGCGTGGGGCCAGGGGCGCGGGGCCAGGGGCGTGGGGCCAGGGGCATGGGGCCAGGGGCGTGGGGCCAGGGAAACGGGGCCAGTCACAGTTTGGCGGGGCCAGGGGCGCGGGGCCAAGGCCAGGGGCTGGGAGCTGCGGCTGGGGGCTGGGGACAGTTCTTTGTATGGCCCCCCACCGCTGCCGCTGCACTGATGGTTGCGTGTGCTTGCTCCGTGCCCTGCGGCATGGCCTGCCTGCCTTGCCTGACAGCCCCAGGCCCTGCTCAGCCCCTGACCCTGGCTGTGACCCCTCCCTCTGCCCCCCCCCCCCCGCGCCCCGCCCCCCTCACCTGGTGTTCCAGGAGCGTCAAATGCTGTTCAGCGCCATCCACACCGTGCCCTGTGTGGGCAAGAAGGCGGCCTGGGCCCTGCGCTGGATCAGCAGTGCTGAGTGCTTTGCCCAGCGCCTGGTCGCCTTTGCCTGTGTGGAGGGCATCCACTTCTCCGGCTCCTTCTGCGCTATATTCTGGCTGAAGAAGCGCGGACTCATGCCCGGACTCACCTTCTCCAATGAGCTCATCAGCCGCGATGAGGGACTGCACTGCGACTTTGCGTGCGAGCTGTATGCCCAGCTGCAGCAAAAGCTGCCGCAAGAGCAGGTAGGCCGCAAGGAAGGGGGGGGAGGGGGAGGGGGAGGGGGAGGGGGAGGGGGAGGGGGAGGGGGAGGGGGAGGGGGAGGGGGAGGGGGAGGGGGAGGGGGAGGGGGAGGGGGAGGGGGAGGGGGAGGGGGAGGGGGAGGGGGAGGGGGAGGGGCAGGGGCAGGGGCAGGGGCAGGGGCAGGGGCAGGGGCAGGGGCAGGGGCAGGGGCAGGGGCAGGGGCAGGGGCAGGGGCAGGGGCCTGGCTTCATATTCTGGGAATGCGACCAGTGATGCCACACATGCAGTGAAGCGAGTGGCTGCCTGCTGTGTGCTGGGCTGCAGGTGCACGCCATTGTGGCCGAGGCCGTGGAGCTGGAGCTGGAGTTCTGCTGTGAAGCCCTGAGCTGCGCCCTGGTGGGCATGAACGCCCAGCTGATGGGGCAGTACATCAAGTTCGTGGCGGACAGGCTGCTGCTGGCGCTGGGGTGAGAGCCGCCTGCTGCTGGGGCGGCTGGGGCTGAGGGGCGGCTGGGGGCTGCGGCTGCTGCTGCTGCTGCTCCTGCTGCTGCCGCCAAGGCTTACACCCATCCAGCCTTCTGGCATCCGACCCTAGCTGGCGCTCCCTGGACCCCATGCTCGCCTCTGCCCCCCCTATTCTCCTCCTCTAGTCCCCCCTTGTGTACCCCCTGTGCCCCCCCCCCTACTCATCCTGGCCTGCTTTCGTTTGCCCAGGTGCACCAAGCTGTACTGCCAGCACAATCCCTTCGACTGGATGGAGCTGATCAGCCTGCAGGGCAAGTCGAACTTCTTTGAGCGCCGGGTGGGCGAGTACCAGCGAGCTGGGGTGATGGCCGGGGTGGGTGCTGACCCTGACCAGTTCCGCTTCACAACAGAGGAGGACTTTTGAGGCTTTGGGGCAAACAGGGGGTGGGGGGGGGGAGGGCGCAGGGGGGCCAGCAAGGCGGGTGGGCGGTGGGCCCTGGGGGAGGATGGCGCAGCAGCAGGGCCGGGCAGGGCGTTCCCCACACGGCCAAAGAGTGAGCCCCTCAGCCGGGGGCGGGAGGGGCTGTGGCAGGTGGCAGGTGGCAGCTGGTGAGGGCAGGTGGGGGCTCTGGGGCGGGGCTTGTTCGTGTCACATAGGCTTCTCCCCCCTTCAACACCCTGGCTGCAGCAGCCTCTCTCTCGCAGCTGCGGCCCTGGCTCCAGGAAGGGGCCCTGTGGGACCAGGAAGGGTGGGGAGGAAGGCTGCGCATCTAGCTGCGGCCCTGGCTCCAGTAAGGGTCCTGGCTCCAAAGCCCTGTGGCAGGGAGCCAGGACCAGGAAAGGTGCAAGCTCCAGAGCCCTGTGGCAGCCCTGTGCACCAGGAAGGGTGGGGGAGGAAGGTGGGGGCTCTGGGGCAGTCTCCAGTAAGGGTGCAAGCTCCAGAGCCCTGTGGCAGCCCTGTGCACCAGGAAGGGTGGGGGCTCTGGGGCAGGGCCTGCGTCACCGAGGCTTCTTCCCCGTTCATCAACACCCTGGCTGCAGCAGCCCCTCCCTTATGGCTGCGCACCTGGCTCCAGTAAGGGTCCTGCGGCAGCCTCCATGAAGGGGGCAAGCGGTGGGAGCCCACCATCATGGGTCCTTGGCGGCATGCGGCATGCCAGCTTGTGCTTGCATGGCTGCCACGCTATGCACAGCCTGATGTGTGATGCTGATGGTGAGCAGGGAGCTGCAGCACCACACGATAGAAGCAGCCCCCGCGGGGAGGGGGCAGGACTCACCACATGCTGCTAGGTACTATGACAGGGTCGCTCCTGCATGGCCTTGTGTAAGGGCTGTGTGGTGGCAGACACTGCCTTAAATAGGGATCCCACTGAGCTATCATTTGCTTTTGGGTTGCCGCTGCTGCTGCTGCTGCTGCTGCTGCTGTTGATGGCATCGCATCCAGTTTTGGCGGACCGTCGGCAGCCCTAGGTTTGTCCTTGCGGATGTTCAGCCACACGGACAGACAGCCAGACAGCTTCGGGGTGGCTTCACACCCAGCCGCAGTGCAAGCCTGCCTGCTGCGTCCGCTTATCGCATACTAACGCTGATGCAGATGCCTCTTATGCGTGACCTCGTGCAATTCCCGACCGCTGATGGGTTCAACTAATACCATTTCATTGTGCATATAGTCTTGTTCGGGGTCCGTGCTGTCCGGGCGCCAACGAACCGTAGAGTGCAAGGCTCCGAGCTTGCCTATCGTGCCTAGTTGTCTTTTTTATGACTGCCTCGAGTGGGGCTGAATGCGAGGGTGTGAGTGTGTGTGAGAGGGCTGAAAGTGTAAGATGGCAGTCCAGCAAGTAAGCTGATTATTAAGGAACTAGGTTTTAGGATCATCAGGGTTGCCTCGTCCTGCAATCAGGCGGCCCCAACATTCAAAAAATGACAGTAAACCGGCCCCTGGTAGTAGGACGGCTGTAAGTCTGCACTCGCTGCGCCAAATTTAATGCTAGCTGGCTCAGTATGTAGCCAACCCAGCCAGCTACCTTTCACCCATCCAGAATGATTATCCAGTCAGTAGGCCGTGCACAGCAAAGCATCAAAGTCAGTAATTCAAATTTGAGCCGGTTCGGGGCATGCAGTCATCGCTGCGACCACCCGCGCCGCTTAGGTTGCTCTACACGAGCATGCGCATCGGCAGAAGCAGTCGGATCGGAAAACGGTTGCGGGAATGTGGCACGAAGGCGGTTGGCAGGTGGTTGGGGGAGGTGGCCGGTACAGCCTTTGTTGCGCACTTTACAACCTGAGTTGGCGCTGGGGGGCTGTCTAACTAAGTCTCGTGGATCACCGCTTGCGCTTGGCAGCTGTCTTGGGCAGCCCCAACTCAGAAGGTGTGGTACGCTTGCGTAGCGTGAAGCCAGGAGCCGGCGCTGCTGCACCTAGCTCACTACCTTGAGCCGGAGCAGCCTGCCCTTGGGTGGCGATTGCAGCTAGAGCCAGCTGATACATGTGCCGTAAATCAGGTGATGCAATAGGCCCCTGAGGCGACGCAATAGGCCCCTGAGGCCCCGCATGCTCCACCTGCCCCTCGTGACCCGGTTGCCTGCTGGTTTCCCAGACCCCGGTTCCTGATGAGCTTGCCCTCCCCCTTGCTCTGCTGCTTGCCCATGCTGCTCCTCCTGCCCCTGCGGCTTAGGGACTGCTGCTGTGACCCTGATGACGAGCACCTTCCCA
This sequence comes from Haematococcus lacustris, assembly GCA_030144725.1. Lineage (NCBI taxonomy): Eukaryota > Viridiplantae > Chlorophyta > Chlorophyceae > Chlamydomonadales > Haematococcaceae > Haematococcus > Haematococcus lacustris. Next base: position 5,606,365 of record JASKMD010000011.1, read on the forward strand.
TGGCGCTTGGTTGTGCATCCGTCAAATGCCAAGTGTATTGCCTTGGCTTGCCTCAACATCTCTGCATCCAGCCCAGCCCAGCCCAGCCCAGCCCAGCCCAGCCCCGCCCCGCCCCGCCCCGCCCCGCCCCGCCCCGCCCCGCCCCGCCCCGCCCCGCCCCGCCCCGCCCCGCCCCGCCCCGCCCCGCCCCGCCCCGCCCCGCCCCGCCCCGCCCCCGCCCCGCCCCGCCCCCGCCCCGCCCCGCCCCGCCCCGCCCCGCCCCGCCCCGCCCCGCCCCGCCCCGCCCCGCCCCGCCCCGCCCCGCCCCGCCCCGCCCCGCCCCGCCCCGCCCCGCCCCGCCCCGCCCCGCCCCGCCCCGCCCCGCCCCGCCCCGCCCCGCCCCGCCCCGCCCCGCCCCGCCCCGCCCCGCCCCGCCCCGCCCCGCCCCGCCCCGCCCCGCCCCGCCCCGCCCCGCCCCGCCCCGCCCCGCCCCGCCCCGCCCCGCCCCGCCCCGCCCCGCCCAGCCCCGCCCAGCCCCACCGAGGGTCTTGCTCTTCAGGTACTTGGCTACCACACGCAACTGCCGCCTCACAGTGGTTCTCTGCCCAGATCGGTATGGGTTGGGCACCATGCACTGCTCATTCACGAACAGCTCTCGGCACATGCCCAGCTTGCGGCGGCTGACTTGTGTCTGCAGCACCAGCCTGGCTGTGTTGAGGTAGTGTTGTGCAAGGTAAGCAGCTGTCCTGGCCGCAGGCTTCCCACGGCGCCCCACTTGCATGGGAATGAAGTTGGTTGTCAACGAGGGTGGGCCAGCCGGGCTGGGCTGCTGGGATGCACTGCCGGTGGGGTTGCCGTGGGTGTCTTGCCTGCCATAGCCATCCTCAGCACACCGCTGCAACACCACTGCTGACACCCGGTGCCGCATCAGGATGTTCATTAGCTGCCGCTGATGCCAGGTGAGCCGGGGGCCACTTGGACGGCAGCGGCGGACGTTGCGTAGCGCAAGGGACAGCCGGTGCTTGTCTTGCTCCAGCAGCTGGATTGCATGGGTGTGCTCCTCAGCCAGCTGCTCCAATGACTCATTCTCACCCTGCACCTCTTGGTGTGCTGCCTGCAGCTGCTCCATGTCTGCCTGCAGCAGCTGATAATCTGCCACCGCATCACCGAGCTGCTGGTGGAGCTGCTCAACCTGTGCCCGTAATTTCATGGCCTCCACCTGTGCCTTGTTCCTTTGAGATTTCAAACCATTGGGGGTGCACTTAAACCCTGCCTTGGGTGAGGCATTCAGCTCTTGCAGGGATTGGCGCCGCGTCTTGCTAGGCCTCTTACCCCCCATGGTGGTTGCTAGGGCTGGGGGTTAGGCTGGGAGGGGTTGGGCTGGGAGGGATAGGCCTGGGAGGGGGTGGGCTGTGAGGGGGGTGTGTGTGTGAGGGGGGGGGGCTGTGAGGGGGGGTCCTGGGAGGGGTTGGGCTGGGAGGGGTGGGCTGGGAGGGGGTGGGCTGGGAGGGGGTGGGCTGGGAGGGGGTGGGCAGGCTCAATGAGGTGGGCTCCTGCAATGATGGGTAGAGGGGTGGCGGGCATGGTGGGTCGATGCATACCATGGTTTAAATGTGCCTAGTGAACATGATGTAACTTTGAAAGTGTCAAACGGATTGAGGCCTGGGCTATTTAATGTGCGATTTGTTTCAAGAGATGCAGCAATGAGTCAAGAACAAACATTACGTATCGCTTTTTCTATGGGTGCAGCGGGTGCAACACAGTGGGGGACAGAGATGATGAGGGGGGTGTGTAAGCCGGTGATACCTTAGTGTGCGCTGACACAAATGGTGTATTCGGCGAAAGCGAATACGCCCAGATGTTTCAATCACCCCGTCAAGGTGCCCTGCACGCCCGGCAGACATCGCGTTGGGTGTTGGCCGGACATTCCATTTGTGCACAACCAGCTCACTACGCTAGGTAGATGGGGTCTCAGCGATGAGGCTCACCGTGCAAAGGCGACCCGTCTCGCCGATGTGACTTGTTCGCGGGCACATGTGGCAGTACGCGAGCAGAGACTCCAATGGCTAGCGCTGATGGTCAGATTACGCGGACTAAACCGCCGATGCCAATGTGATTAACGCTATCGAGAACAGTGCAGTTTTGAGAGAGTACTTGCATGAAGATTACCAACCCCATGTTGGGGCCGCCCGACCTGCAACCGACACCGTTGTTGTGTTTAGGGCTGCAACGAGGCAGGTATCCAGACCGACAGCTCTACAGCGGGCGTGCAGTCTGGGCCGCCCAGCATCAACGACATGCCCCGCATCGCATTTGAATGGACCAGGATGCAGCTTGCCGGTCTACTTGACCACGCTCTGGCGCGACTGGGACGCTTCCGGAGTGCCATGTGGTGCCCGAACTGCACCTGCGACATGAGCTAGCGAAGGTGCTCGTTGCAGCCCGAGCGACCTCACAGCTCACGGTTTCACCCATCCTGAAAGCATGCAGGTCATCTACAAGGCAGGTCAGCTACAGCACGTTTGCACCCGCGATGCTGACAACAGCGCGACACCACCACCATTGCAGCCAACGAGTCCGCACTTGAGGCGGGAAGTTCGCAAGGCGCTGTTAGACTGTTAGGCTCTTAAGCATAACGATATAAGCATAACGATAGAATCAACTAACGCTATAAATATAGGTAGATACAAAGGTAACGAACAAACCTGACAATTTTTCTAGTATTTGTGATGGCTTCACGCTCTTGATTTCTATGGCTAAAAAAAAAGACGAACCGTGCCTAGGCCAGTGCCGGAGGACCTAGGCAGTGACATTGAGGACCGCGACGAGGCACTACAGCCGGACCTCACCGAAGCGGAGCGAATAGAAAGGTTTCCGGAGAGGCCCGCGCTGCCCGCGATAGGGACAACACATACCACGGCAGGAAGTGCAAGTCAGCCCACCTCACCGACCACTTGACGCAAGAGCTATGGGATGCCTTCCTGGACGAAGCTGTGCAGCCACGCGTGGAGGCCTGCAGCGATCGTGGGGTGCTCGCCAGCCTTGGGCTGGGCTTACTCGTGCGCGGCTTGTTTACCATTCGCGTAGCCGACCCGCTGGGCCTGCACGACCAGCCCGTGTACACAGACATCCCTGTCTCCCAGGCAGCCATCCCGGACCTGAGCTGCCGGAACCTGTACCTGCAGCTGTGCCGCGGCCCGCCCGGAAACGGCGCGAACACTCAGCCAAACGCGGCAGTGGCTGCCATGCTGGCCGCGCACCCCGACCTACGCGCCCGCCTCGCAGCAATCCCCCGCCACCTGTCTGACGCCAACATGGTGGACCACGTCGGGAAGCAGCTGGAGACAGCTTTCAGCAACATGCTCACGCTGCTCTTCGCTGGCAGGCTCAAGAAGTCAGTGTCCCTGGCTGGGGCTAAGGTCCTGGTGGGCACTGAGGAACACCGGCGCAGATTTGGATTCTGGGGGGTGGGTGGTGGGTACCTGCCAGCCTGGTCAAAGCGGGAGTGCACCTATGTGCGCCGCATGGTGTGCGGGCTGGACGTCAGCTGGCTGCTGGAGCAGGGTGGGGTGGTGCCGACTCCAGCCATGCAGGCTGAGGTGGCTTTGCAACGGGGCCTGCTGGGGCTTGAGGAGGGGGAGCTGGTGGATCATGCCTGGGTGGAGGATCCAGCCAACCGGGGCCGGCTGCTGCGCCATGCGGTGCACACCACCAGAGAGATGGAGGCAGCCATGGCAGCCTGGCAGCTGGATATGGTGCCCTGGCAGCAGGCTGAGCTCACCAACCCAGGGCTGCTGCCAAGGCCCCCCCGCCCCCCCACACCCTATGCCCTCACCCCCACCAGCAAGTGCCAGGCTCGGCATGTCTTCATCGACACCAAGGGCCTATACGGCATGATGCATGACGCCGGCATGCTGGGGGTGCTGACGGAGGAGGGGGTCACCTCCTTGAAGAAGTTCAGGAACGGTGCCCTACCTGACCCAGCGGTGCCGGGCAACTTCATTGCAGGGCCCAAAGACAGCCACGTGAGTGCTCCTTGCAGTCAGGTGCTAGCCAGTCCTCGGGTGCTCCGTCAGCTGCCATGTGTGCTGTCAACTGCCTTGTGAGCCTGCAGTCAGCTGCCTTGTGCCTGCCTTGTGAGCCTACACAAGCCAATGAAGTGCCTTGGTATGTGTATATGGTGGCTACAGGTGGCCAACCGATGGGATGCATTGCTGCCTGACCCTCGCCGCCAGAGACTCGCTAGCCCCAAGCACAGATTCGCGCAGATCGTGCACACCGATGGGGTCGCCCTCAGCGTGATGTTCCTGCGGCCCAAGCCTGCCGCTCCACCCGCAGAGCTGCCGCGGATGGGCAGGCACATCGGCGCAGTTAACCCGCTGGCCCACCTCCACGCGGAGTGGCTGGGCGTGGACCCCGGCAAAACCAATATGGCCACTGTGGCGCACGAGGAGCGCAGCGCTGCCGGCACAGTGGTCTCAGTGTGGCAGAGATCTCTAACCGCCGGGCAGTACTACCGGGACAGCGGCATTACGCGGCAAGCCCAGGCGACCAAGACGTGGTTGGCCCATCTGAAGCCGCAGCTCACAGCATTGTCGAGGGTCAGCAGCAAGCCCAGCTCGCTGGTCTCGTACCGGCGGTTCGCCGACACAGTCCTGGCGACGTACGACGCCATGTGGGCCGAGGTCTCAAAGCAGCGCTGGGCCAACGCCAAGTTCAGACTGTACTGTGGCAAGATGCGCGTGGTGGCTTCGTTCTGGGCCAAGGTAATGTTGTGGGGAACAGAAATGTTGTCGGAAACCATGGCAGCAGCGCACGTGCACAACCTGCGCCCAGTGACAGGCAAGCCCTGCACACCCCATGAGGCCTGCTTTGGCAGCCCCCCCGACATACATCACTTGCGCGTTTGGGGCTGCCCAGCTTGGGTGCACGACAGCGAGCCGAGCAGCAAGCTGGCCAGCCGGGGCATCAAAGGGGTCTTTGTGGGATATGAGGAGGGGGGCAAGGCTTATCTAGTGTGAGGCGGTGTACTTAAGCAGTGCCTTGGGCCTGCGATGGTGGGCATTGACGTGCCCCCTTCGCAGGTATGGTGGTCGATGATGCAATGGCACATAGGGCATCCGACGTGGCAGCCGTAGTGCACCGCTATGCATTTGTACTTGTTCTTAGATCGTGGACTCTTTTGTAATGGGCATTGACGTGCCCCCTTCGCAGGTTGTGGGCCCACGTCACTTCCGTGTGCAATTCCGACATCGAAAAGTGCAGCCCGTTTAAATCAGCAGCGCTGCGGCGTGTTTCCGGTGAACCCGTTCCAATGATGGCGGTGGCTGTGCGGGAGAAGCTAGGCCAGCCCGGGGATCAGTACGAAAATTGGGAGTTTGAGATGAAAGCGCGGCTGAGGCAGCACGGGCTCGGGGCGGTAGTTAAAGCGTCTGTGGGGTTGGAGGGAATCAGTCGGCTAGGGTCGGTCTCAGCTGCGGCTGCGTCACATTATTAAGGCTGGCAGGCAGAGCATGCAGTCAGGTCAGTCAGTGCAAGAGTACTGGGCTGAGGCCCAGGACCTGCACGAGCGCATCAACTCGACCGGCGCGTATTCCGACACACTCTGTCAGGCCCTGCTGGGCCTGCCACCTGATTACCAGCAGCTTGTGCAGTCCATCCTTGAGCAGCCCCTTGATGAACAACTCACCTTTGAGCAGATCCTCCCTAGGCTGCTCCTAAGGGAGCAGCTGCTGCAGAACAGTCAGCCTCATGCGGTCGCTCTCTCAGCTCGGACAGCCGGGGGCAGGGGTAGGTCGGGTAGCAGGGGGCCAAGGGATGCTGGTCAAGGGCGGGGCAGGGGTCAGGCCAGGGGCGGGCGAGGGTTTCAAGGGGAGTGCTGGCAGTGCCACCAGAGAGGGCACCAAGCCCACCAGTGCCCGAACCGTCCCGTCAGCCCCGTGCCTCGTTCGCCTTCGCCATCATGGCGTGGGGCTCCTTCGTCCCGCTCGAGTGGGGCTGCCAGGCCTCCCACCCCGGGGCCTGGGGGGGGTGCTGCATCTGGTTGGGGCAGCTCGGCTCGTGGGCGTGACTTAAGCTCTCCCAGCCGGCACCCTGGCAGCATGTCACGCAGCAGCATTGCTTACTCCGTTGTCTCCAAGCCCCTGCTCTTTGGGGAGTGGGTGATAGACTCTGGGTGCTCGCGGCACCTCACGCCACACCGCGAGCTGCTGCACGACTACCAGCCCCTGCATGAGCCGCACCACATCATTGTGGCCAACGGCGGCAGGATTGAGGCGCAGGGGCAGGGGGTGGTGTGCTTTGAGGGGGCTGGGGGGGCCATGCAGCTGCTGGACGTCCTGCATGTTCCCGAAGCGGACGGCAGCCTCGTCTCAGTGGGGAAGGCCACCAGGGCGGGGGGGAGTGTACACTTCACTCCGTTTGGCTGCTCCATCAACATGCCCGGGGCTAAACACAGCATCAGGGGCACTCAGGTAGAGCAGGACCTGTTCCTGCTCGACAGCAAGCCGGTGCCTGTCGCCGGCGGCTTCAGCCTTGCAGCCCGCACCTGCAGTGACCCTTTGGTCCTGCACCACCGCCTGGGGCACCCGGGGTATCGCCAGTTGGCTCGGCTGTTGCGGGAGGGCATGGTGCGGGGCACCTCAGTCACCGCCGCTCAGTGTGAGGCGGCAGCCAGTGAGCTGTGCGAGCCCTGTGTCATGGGCAAGCAGACCAGCCTGGAGGCAAGGCAGCATGCAGGGCTGGGGGTCACCGCTACGCGCCCGCTGATGCTGGTGCACAGCGATGTCTGTGACGTCACCGGTCAATACTCAGCAGCTACGCCTGATGGCATGCGCTACTTTGTCAGTCTGCTTGACGAGTTCAGCGGGCTGGTGGCTGTCGTGCTCATTAAGCACAAGTCAGACGCGCCGGCAGCCCTCCGTGACATGGTCACGCTCTTGCAGCGTCGGCTGGGGCACAAAGTTGTGTACCTGCGCACAGACCGGGGGGGGGAGTACATCGGTGCTGAGACACAGCAGTGGTTGCGCAGCGAGGGTATCACGCACCAGCAGACAGCCCCCCGCACTCCCACCATGAATGGCAGCGCAGAGCGTGTCAACCGCACAACCATGGAGTGCGTCCGTGCTATGATGCTAGCCTCTGGGGTGCCAGCCTTCTTCTGGGGTTTTGGCGTGATGGCAGCAGCGCACGTGCACAACCTGCGCCCAGTGACAGGCAAGCCCTGCACACCCCATGAGGCCTGCTTTGGCAGCCCCCCCGACATACATCACTTGCGCGTTTGGGGCTGCCCAGCTTGGGTGCATTACAGCGAGCCGAGCAGCAAGCTGGCCAGCCGGGGCATCAAAGGGGTCTTTGTGGGCTATGAGGAGGGGGGCAAGGCTTATCAAGTGTGGGCAGAGGGCCGGCTCTATGTGAGCAAAAGCGTGGTCTTTGACGAGCAAGCAGTCCTGCGCCGCTTCGCTCCCGTGTCGTGCGCGCCTGCTCCCAGCGACCTGGTTGCCCCGCTCAGTGCCGTGGCGCCCAGGGGGGGGGTTAGTGCAGCTGGGGAGCAGCCTGGGGAGCAGGGTGGGATGGAGCAGGGTAGGATGAACAGTGGGGGAGGGACCCCTGCTGTCACCCCCACCGTCACCCCCGCCCAACTCAGCGCAAACCGTGGCGGGGGAAGCAGCGACAGCAACAGCGGCGGTGGGGGACAAGCGGGCAGTAGGGGTGGACCCCCTGCTGCTCCAGATAGCTCAGGTGGGGACGGTGTAGGGGCAGGCGGGGCTAGCGGTTTGGGCAGTTTAGGGGGGATGGAGACTGGCACCCCCGACACCGTGCCCGCGTTGCGCCCAGCTCTTGTGCCACCCGAGCGGCGCCGTTCTGAGCGCGTGCGCAAGCGCGTGGAATTCCCCGACTTCGTCACTTTGTGATACTCCGCTCGATACGAAAGCAACAGCAGCAGTGGCAGTGAGCGGGAGGGTGATGGGAGCATGGGGAGCAGGGGGAGCTCTGGGGGTGCTGCCAGCCAGCCTGCTGAGCCTCGCTCCTTCAGCGAGGCCATGTCCAGGTCCGATGCTGAGGAGTGGGGCCGTACCATGGATGCCGAGATGGCCAGCCAGCACGCCAATCAGACTTGGGTGCTGGTCAGCAGGCAGCCTGGCATGTCTGTCCTGCCAGGCCGTTGGGTCCTAAAGGTCAAGTGGGGCTCAGACGGCAGCATTGTCAAGTACAAAGCTCGCTGGGTGGTGAAGGGGTTTAGGCAGCGGGATGGGGTGGACTACTTCGAGGACGCTGTCTTTGCCCCCGTGGTCATGCACACGACCCAGCGCCTTATCTTTGCCCTGGCAGTGCAGAAGGGCTGGGGCCTCTGGCAGATTGACTTCAAAACGGCCTTCCTTAACAGCAAGCTCACAGACTCAGACCCGCAGATCTTTGTTGAGCAGCCAGAGGGGTATGAGGTGGGCAAGGGGCTGGTGTGCCAGCTGCAGCGCACAGTGTATGGCCTCAAGCAGGCCCCCCGGGCCTGGTACATGTGCCTGCGCGAGCAGCTGGAGCAGATCGGGTTCCGGGCTTCAGCAACAGACCCCAGCCTGTTCAGCCTGCGCACAAGCAGCGGAAGCGCGGTGCACATGCTCGTGTATGTCGACGACTGCATCCTTGCCAGCGCAGACGAGGCAGCGGTGCAGGAGGTGAAGCAGCAACTGCAGCAAGCCTTTGACGTGCACGACCTCGGGCATGCAGCTGATTTTCTGGGGATGCGCATTGCCTTTGACCGCGCAGCCGGCATCTTGCGCTTGACGCAACAGCAGTACATCGAGCAGTTGCTGCAGCGCTTTGGTCTGGCAGAGTGCAACCCCCGCCAGCTGCCACTCTCCCCTGGCACGCAGCTGGTGAAGGAGGGTGAGCAACTCAGCGAGCAGCACACGCTACGCTACCGCGAGCTGGTGTGCGGCCTGCTGTGGCTGTCTGTAGCGAACGGCTCCTCGAAGCCTAGCTCGCCTCCGAGTACTTCTGTACTGCAGTGTGACATGGTGGGCGAAAGGGGCAGGTGGGCCTTCGCGCACACCTGCTTCAGAGGTTCGACTCCTCGGGGGAAACGTTCTAAACCCTGGCCGTGTCACGCTGTGGGAACGAAGGTAGTTAACGGTTGTCAGCGTGGTGTCTTGCACGCTACATTTTGGTTTCCGACCGACGTTGCTTAACGTTAACCTTCTTTCCTAAGCAATATGACTGCTAACAAGGAACCTCCGCCTGGCGGAGACAAACGGGCTGAGCGTCCCGCTCCAGGGGGCCAGACTCCTGGTTCCCCGCCTCCAGCGACTCCAAGCACTGCCGCTGGGGTCCCAGCAGGAGTTCCTGTTGCAGCTGGGGCGCCAAATACTGGCACGGCACCTGCTGCCAACAACACGCCCTCTCTTTCTGCCGCAGCCCCTGTTTTCGCAGACGTCGAGAAGATCACAGGCCTGCAGCCCGCTCAGGCGCTGGACTTGCTGAGATCTGTTCTGACTTCTCTGAACAGCATCGTTTCTGCTCAGCCTCAGGCTGCTCCTGTTCCTCCTGCGACTGCTGCTGGCGTTGGCCCTCTCTCGTATGCGGGAGCCCTGACAGCTGCGCCCATCCTCCCTGAAGTCGGCACTTCTGCCGCAGCAGCTGCAGCTGATGAGATCCAGCGCCTGCGCCAGCAGCTGGTGGGGGTCACTGCGCATCTGGAGGCTGCCCAGAACGAGGCTGTCCGTGTGCGAGCTGAGCTCTCGGAGATGGAAAGCCTGCAGGACCGCCAGAATGTGGTGGTGAGTGGAGAGCAAGGTGTTGCAGCCATTCGCAGCCAGTCGGACAGGCCTGTTGTGAACAGAAACAGTGGCACGTCTGCTGCGTTGCCTGCTCCTGGTGCTGCGCCAGCCTTATCAGGCACTGTTGCACCTGTAGCCCCATTGTCGGGCAGACAGACACCTTTGTCTCAGGTTGCACCTCCTGCCAATGCGACACTTGCTGCGCCAGTCCCTATGTCCAGGGTTAAGATCCCAGGTCCTGACAAATGGACGGACCAGTGCCTTGCCACTTCCCGAGTAGCAGAAATCTTCTGTGAGGATCTTGAGGTGCATTGTGCATATCTGCGCATAGACCCTGCTGATGCCCTGCCCAATTTCTTGACAGGCAAGGCCAGAGAGGTATGGTACCCAGCAACCAGGAATGCTCACATTCTTGCCCATGGCTCTAGGCCAACATGGGCCCACCTGCGTGCTTCCTTGAAGGAAATGGCTGGTGATGACCTGCGCAATGAGTCAGATGTGCACCGGAGGAAACTCCTGGATCCCAATGCCTTGCGCATGTCAGCAGGATCCACTTTGAATGCTTACATCACTGATTTCAGGAACACTCTGACGGTGGCAGGTTCTACCTGCATGGCGCCAGCTATGCTGGTAGCCACCTTCATTAGGGGGCTCACATCTGAGCTGCAGTCCTCGGTGGTGCATGATCTTGCCCTGATGCGTGACCCCACCCTGAACGATGCCATTCAGGCTGCTGTGAATGCACAGAAGGTACTGTTTGCAGTAGCTACCAACCATGTGGGACGTCGCCCACCTGCTCCCCATGTGGCTGCCTTTGTGCCCCCTAAGCAGATGAACCGCCTCAGGACTCCTCCTGGTCTTGCTGGAGGACCACCCCCTCCTGCCCCTCGTGGCCCTTACTGGGACGTGTCCAGCAGCAGCAGCAGTGGAGGCCACCGTGGCAGCCGCCACAGCAGCCAAGGTGGGGGTCGCCATGCTGGCCGTGCTGCCCAGGCTCCCCCTGCCACGGCCCCTGTGTGCCCAGCACCTGCTGCTGGCAGATCCACCCTGCCAAATCCTGGCTATGCGTGCCATCACTGCTGGAACCCCAACCACTTCCGTGACTACTGCAACCTGAAGCACCTGCCAGCAGATGAGGCCCGCCGGGTCAGCGGCTACCCCCGCCCTGCCTCCCTGGGCCCCCCTTCCCGCCATGCCAACCCTCCTGAGGATCTTCCCCCCCGGCCCCAGAAGCGAGACCGCAACCCCCCTGGCAAGGGTGGCTGGAAGCAGCAAGGGTCCAGGGGTGACCGGCGCCGTTGAGGCTTTGCCCAACCAGTGCGCCAGGCCTGTGTTGGTGCCTGTGGGACTGTGCCAGTTAAGCAGGCATGTTTGCCAAGGGACAGTGCTGCAGACGACAGTGTTTTACACTTCTCGTTCTCTGGCAAGGTAAATTGTAGGGACTGCACCATGCTGTTTGATAGCGGTGCAGCAGCAAGTTTCATCAATTGTGCAGCTGTTGAGATGTACTCTCTGAGTAGCTACAGACTGCAGCAGCCTAGGGAGTTCCAGGTTGCAAATGGCCAGCCTGTCATGTGCACACATGCATGCACTGTACAGCTGCAGGTCCAGTCTTTGAACTGCCAAGCAGACTTGTTAGTTATGCCAGAGATGTTCTCTGCTTTTGACGTGTTAATGGGTAGCGACTGGTTGCAGTCCAACGGTGCTTTGCTTGATTACCTGGCCCGTACAGTGACGCTGCAGATGTCAGCTAACAAGACCGTGCTCAAGTGTGAGCCTGCAGCGCCAATTTTGGCCCCACACTGTGCCCATATACTGGCCAAGCATAGTCATGCTACAGTGTCAGCTAAGGTGGCATACAAGTGGTTAAGAAAAGGAGGCCAATCTCTGGTCGCTTTGATATCTTCTCAACCCGTCAACCTTACCCCCCCTCCAGCAAATCTGCTGTCCGTGCACCCTACCCCTTCTCCAGCAAATATGCTGTCCAATGACCCTGTCCCTCAATCTCAATCAACAACCTCACCCCCTGACACACCTATCAATTACCCTACCAACATACCCCCTACAGTGGCAGCTCAGCTGACAAAGCTCATATCTGAGTTTGAGGACGTCTTCGCACCCTTCAACAAGCTGCCCCCTCAACGTCCAGTGGGACATACCATTCCTCTTCAGCCTGGCTGTAAGCCACCAGCTCTGCCGTCTTATAAGATGAGCCAACCTGACCTGCTGGAGATGAAGAAGCAGGTTGCTGCCTTCCTGGAACAGGGCATCATTGAGCCGTCATCCTCCCCCTATGCTGCCCCTGTCCTCTTTGTGAAAAAGAAGTCAGGTGAGTTGAGGATGTGCGTGGATTACCGCCAGCTCAATAAAATTACCTTGAGGGATCAGTACCCACTGCCTAGAGTGGATGACCTGTTTGACAGGTTAGCTGGTTGCACGGTGTTCTCATCACTTGACCTACAGGCTGGTTATCACCAGATTAGGATCCCTGATGAGGATGTGCCCAAGACAGCTTTCAGGACACCTACTGGCTTGTACCAGTTTAAGGTGCTATGCTTTGGATTAACCAATGCACCTGCCACGTTTCAGCGTGTTATGAATAATGCTTTTGCTGATGTCATTAATGACTGTGCCCTGGTGTATATTGATGATATACTCATCATGTCCAAATCAGTTCCAGATCACTTCAATCATCTGAGGAGAGTCTTGGAGCTGCTCAGGAAACATCAGTTCCAAGCCAAGCTGTCAAAATGTGAGTTTCTCAAAACTGCCCTGAAATTTCTGGGTCACATTGTCAGCGATCAGGGTATTGCTTTAGACCCTGATAAGGTGAAATCCATCACCTCTTGGCCAGTGCCACGCAGTTTAACTGCCATGCAGCAATTTCTTGGTGCTGCCAATTTTGTGCGCAAATTTGTACACAATTTCAGTGCTCTTGCAGCACCGCTCACTGACCTGACTGGTAAAGCAGGCACTGAGTTTAGCTGGCATAAATGGCCTGATGACAAATTACAAGCTTTCGATGCTCTCAAGCATGCTATATCTAAAGTACCTCTACTTAAAATACCTGATATCACTAAGCCTTTCCAGGTATATTGTGATGCCTCTTTGCAAGGCGTTGGAGCTGTGCTCATGCAAGAGGGTTACCCTCTGGCTTATTTAAGCAAAAAGCTGATTCCAGCTGAGAAAAATTACACCACTGGAGAGCAGGAATTACTTGCTATCATTACTGCGTGTAAAGAGTGGCGTTGCTACCTGGAGGGTGTCCCTTTCACGCTGTATACAGATCACAAGCCCTTAGTGGCTCTGAAAACACAGAAGATCTTATCAAGACGCTCAACCAGATGGTTAGAGTTCCTCTCACGGTATAATTTTACCATAGAATACCTGCCTGGTGATACTAACCCTGCTGACCCCCTATCACGCATACCTGATGCTCCTGCCATGAACCCCGTCATGGTTATGACCAGGAGCAGGAAGCGCCTTTTGGAGGGGGAGGAAGCTACCGTGCAGCAGCAGCAACCAGTTGTGCAACAGCCGCAGCAGGAGCTGCAGCCACAGTTGGTGCTGGAGCAGCCTTTGCCCCCACCCCCTGTGCCTTTGCACCCTCTGCATGCTGTCAATATGACGGAGCAGCTGCTGGCAGCGTATGCAGCAGATGAGGTTTTTGCCAGCATGGTGGATCAATATGATCAGGATCAGCATGGGCTGCATCGCACCAGAGGAAGGAACCAGATAGTGGTCCCTAACTGCCCAGAGCTCAAAACCAGGATATTGGTGGAGATGCATGATGCGCAGTTTGCAGGTCATGTGGGCATTACCAAAACGCTGGAGCGTATCTCCAGGATGTTCTGGCCCCGCATGAGGTCTGAGGTACGCCATTATGTGGCCAACTGTGATGCTTGCCAGCGTAACAAATCTGTTAATACCAAACCTGGAGGCCTGCTCACGCCCCTGGCCATACCCTATGATAGATGGGAGTCTATTTCAATGGACCTAATTACTAAGCTACCTCCTGGTGAGCATGGCTTTGATGCCATTGCCGTGTTTGTAGACAGGTTATCTAAAATGGCGCACTTTGTGCCTTGCCGTGAGTCTATGAATGCTGAGAACTTTGCCCGTCTCTTCATTGACAATGTGTTTAAACACCATGGAGTACCCAGAGAAATCATCTCTGATAGGGGCTCCCATTTTACTAATCATTTCTGGGCGTCAATTATGACCATTCTGGGTGTAAAGGAATGTAAGTCTAGTGCCTATCATCCACAGTCTGATGGTCAAACTGAGAGGTACAATCGTACCCTAGAGGAAATGCTTCGCCATTATATCTCACCTGCTCAGTCTGACTGGCCCTTCTTTCTATCTCTGGCTGAGTTTGCTGTCAACAATAGTTTGCAGGAGTCCATCCAGTCCACGCCTTTCTTGGTCAATACTGGCCAGTCACCTCTGACACCTGCCCTGCTGGAGCTGCCTGGCGAGGTGTACTGCCCCACTGCCAGGAGACTGTCTGAGTGGTGGCAGAGCAATTTCAAGCAGGCTCGTCACTTCATGGAACTGGCTCAGCGGCGGCAGGCCTATATGGCCAACAAGGGACGCAAGGAAGTGGAGTACCACACTGGTCAGTTGGTGCTTCTTAGCACTAAGAACCTCAGGATGAAGCCAGGTAAGGCTAAGAAGCTGCTGCCTAGGTTCATAGGACCTTTCAAGGTGCTAGAGCATGTAGGTCCTGTTGCTGTTCGCCTAGACCTGCCACAAGCCATGGCGCGCATGCACCCTGTGTTCCATGTGTCTCTTCTGAGACCCTACACCAGTGAGCATCCTCACTTGCCTCCTCCTGTGGAGTGGTTGGATGAGGCGCCTCTGTATGAGGTGGAGAAGTTGCTTGCCCATCGTGGCGTACGTGCTGGTAAAGCACGAGGCTACTTAGTTAAGTGGCAGGGTTATGATGACTCTTACAACACATGGGAGCCAAGGAATAACCTTGTGAACTGCCTGGAAGTGTTGACTGCATATAATGCAGTGCATGGTTTGTCCTAGCATCACTAATTAGTGTTGCGAGTCCTCGTGTTCTCACGAGGGCGGAACGTTTCCTCTTTGGAGGGGGAGGAATGTAGCGAACGGCTCCTCGAAGCCTAGCTCGCCTCCGAGTACTTCTGTACTGCAGTGTGACATGGTGGGCGAAAGGGGCAGGTGGGCCTTCGCGCACACCTGCTTCAGAGGTTCGACTCCTCGGGGGAAACGTTTTAAACCCTGGCCGTGTCACGCTGTGGGAACGAAGGTAGTTAACGGTTGTCAGCGTGGTGTCTTGCACGCTACACTGTCCACCTGCACGCGCCCCGACATTGCTTTCGCAGTGGGACAGCTTACGCGCTACATGCAGGCGCCCACGCGGGAGCATGAGCAGGCAGCGCAGGGGGTTCTGCGGTATCTCAGGGGCACAGCGGGGCAAGGGTTGGTCTTCAGGGGCAGCTGCAGCGGGGAGCTGGTGGGGTACTGCGACAGCGACTACGCCAACTGCAAGCAGTCCCGGCGCAGCACCACGGGCTATGTCTTCATCCTGTCCGGTGCCACCGTGTCGGTGCGCAACAAGCTGCAAACCACCGTGGCCACCTCCACGACCGAGGCCGAGTACCAGGCCGCTGCTGACGCCACCAGGGAAGCGTTGTTCTTGCGCAAGCTGCTGCATGAGCTTTGTGCAGTCGCTGGCCCGATCCCCATCCTGTGCGACAACCAGGGTGCAGTAGCCCTGGTGAAGAACCCAGTGCAGTCGCAGCGCAGCAAGCACATCGCCGTCATGCACCACATGGCGCGTGAGCGTGTGTGGCGTGGCGAGGTCGAGTTCTCTTACTGCCCCACGGCGGACATGGTGGCTGATGCGCTTACCAAGGCGCTGCCTGGCCCCAAATTCGTGTCGTGCAAGGCTGGCATGGGCGTGGGCTAAGCTAGTTTGTCCTCTGTGCT
This sequence comes from Haematococcus lacustris, assembly GCA_030144725.1. NCBI lineage: Eukaryota > Viridiplantae > Chlorophyta > Chlorophyceae > Chlamydomonadales > Haematococcaceae > Haematococcus > Haematococcus lacustris. The sequence continues at coordinate 5,622,078 of JASKMD010000011.1, forward strand.
TTGATCGTGTGAAGTCCGTTCGGTGCTTTCCTGCTTGTGCCTGTCTTGGCACGTACCTGCCTGTGTCTGTCCGTCTGCACGCATGAGCTACATGTACACTATGCTTTCTTTGTCTCCATGCATCTGTACTTGTGCATCTTCTGTTGACGCTTAGCGCTTTAGCTTCCTCCTTTGCTGGCCTGGCCTGAGGGGGAGTGTTGTGGGGAACAGGCCTAGGCCACCCGCAGCCGTCTCTGACCTAAGTGTGAACTAGTGTGAGGCGGTGTACTTAAGCAGTGCCTTGGGCCTGCGATGGTGGGCATTGACGTGCCCCCTTCGCAGGTATGGTGGTCGCTGATGCAATGGCACATAGGGCATCCGACGTGGCAGCCGTAGTGCACCGCTATGCATTTGTACTTGTTCTTAGATCGTGGACTCTTTTGTAATGGGCATTGACGTGCCCCCTTCGCAGGTAAGGCCCACGAGCTAGGCAGCAGCCAACCACAGTCAGCTCACCTGGCCAGCTGCTACTGTTGCTGCCTCTGTTGCTGCTGCTACCTGACCTTACACATGTGTGCCACTGTGTGTTGTACCATGTGTGGATGCAGGTCAAGAAGCAGGCACAGAAGCGGTGGCCGGACCGTATCCTGGCCCTGGCCTATGGAGCAGCTAGCTTCAGCGGCAGCGGCAGCGTTGGCTGCAGGGGTGTCCCAGTCAGCCAGATGCGGAAGGAGACAGTGAAGCAGTTCGGGGCAGGGCGTGTGGTGCTGGTGGAGGAGTTCCGCACCAGCCGGGTCAGCTCAGCTTACAACAGCCCCAGTGAGGCCCTCCCTGAGCCGCCGCCAGAGTCCTTCAGGTGAGAGGGTCAGTGGGTGATGGTCTGTGGGAGAGGGTCAGGGCAGTGCTGGGAGGTGGTGGAGTCAAGGCGGCTGGGTAGGGTCAAGATTGGGAAGGTAAGGAATGAATCTTACAAATGTGCATTGCCCCATGTGTCCATGCAGGTGGCTGCTGCCTGTGTACAGCAAGGCAAAGCGATCCCAAGTCCGGGGCTTGATGAGCTCAACAAGCCACAACATCAGCTAAGCACTGACCAGACACTGCACATGTGCATGGCTGCAACATATCCCACATGAAATGGCACATGACATGGCACATGACTTGACTTCACGCAACTCCCACACCATGTGCAGGTTCTATGACCGGGACGTGTCAGCCGCGCTGAACATCCGCCGCTGCGCAGTTGGCCCAGGGCCACGCCCCACTGAGTTGTGCTACTGGGACGGCCGCCCAGCCATGCCAAAGCGAGGCCGGCCAGGCCAAGAGTGGGTGTACCTGCCTGACAAGGCCCTGTTGCGCAAGTGGCGGCGCAAGGGGCAGCGGTAGCCAGCAGGAGCAAGACAACTCAAGAAAACAAGATACCAAACCCCTTACAAAGGGGATGTGTGTGAGTAAGAGCTATAGAGTAGGGTAGGGCTCTTGCTAGTAGTAGACCTGGAGGCACACACACCAGAAGGCTGAGCTGAAGTGGGCAGTAGGCACACTGTCAGTAGCCTCTACAACGGCGATCTCGCAGCCTGTGTTTGATTACAACTCATGCTTTATTTTGGTGTCGCATGAGGGCTGTAGGGATTGAAACTTGCTATCTTGCTGCCCTCGTTGCCCTGCCTGGTCCCGGCCCTCGCCTTGATGCAAACTAGGGACCGTGGGTTTTAGGGCTTCCAGTGGGTGGAGCCTAGGAGTCCAGTGGGTGGAGCCTTCTAGTCATCATGGTCCATTCCCCCCTTGCTAATATTAATAACCATATTAGCTCGTATTAGCAGCCGATTTTCGTAGCGCCTTCGTTCGCTTCCTAGCGCGATGGCTGCGCCTGGCAGCGCTGAGACTCCTGCGCATCTCGATGATGTCAAACACACAAGCTTTGCGATTGTGATAGTAATCTTGTGGTGGAGGTCGCATCAACGGGTTCTGTCTAAGATGCGCGACCTGACTTTGGCATCGACCCAGATGGCCAAGCCTCGTCGCTGGCTCCGTCGCTCTTCCGCCTCGGACAAAGGCCTTGGCGGGCGCTATTGGTATCAGATATGTATTCAATGGTTCGACGGTGCTTACCTCCACGTTACTTACAACATACACGCACCAGGTACACTCCGGTCACGATGCAGGGCAGTCGCGGGTCATCGCACCAAACAGCTGGACTTTGTTCTCACACTTACCGAGAGACGGTGAAGATGGTAGACGGCGTTTAGCTACTCACCCACTTATCTTTATACGTTGCATCTCCTCACCTTCTCGGCACGACCTCGCGGACATGTGAGGAGCGCGGAAGATGACATGGGATGCGTACCTGCAGTGCACGAGCCAAGGCCACGCCGGGCGCCATGTGGAGTATCTGCGGCGCGCCGGCGCCTTGTCTGCCTACCCCGCAGGCATAGCTCGGGAGGTAAGTACGATAGCGCGATGCAAGCCGCGCCCAAGAGCTTCATCAGACAGGCTATGCCTTGCGCGAACACTTAAAACAGCAGTTGGGGAAATCTTGCAACCCGGAGATAAGCTCAGGCTGTGGTTGACTGGGTCTTTGCATGGTGTGCATGGCGGCTCGTGCAGTCTGGCATACAGCACTGCAGAATGCCTTGAACCGCATTGCGCAGGTCACTGAGCCTGGACCACGCACTGACCACACCGGGCCCTGCCTGGCCCACCTGGTCGACCTGCGCATCCCCCCTGCTGACCTCCTGGCGTGCATTGACAGCAAACCCTACTTGCGGCGTAGCATCACCCGTGTGTACTTCGTGGCAGGAGCTGTAGCAGGAGCTGGACAGACCTGCTCTGAGGAGCTGGATCCCAGAACATCACACATGTGTGACGCTTGCACTGCCCAACGACAGCAGCAGCAGCACAGCCTACAGGAGGGGCACTTGGGGGAGCAGCAGCAGCCACGTCCATCACTGGGCAGTGCCTGTCACTCACGGTGTGCTGCCCCCCCCCGCCCCTCAGCCGTACCCGCCCCACCCCCACGCCACCCCCCCTCCCCCAACCCCCTCCCCTCCCCTACCCTTCACCCCCACCCTCCACCTTCCACCTTCCACCCTCCACCCCACCTGCTGCCCGGCCTCCCTGCGTGCCCCACCCTTGCGCAGGCAGGCCCTGGTAGCCGCAGTGGTGGCGGCGGGTGCCCCAGCAGGCAGCACCCTGCGCCTGTGCGCCTTCCCCAAGTCCCTGGAGGCGCACCTGGGGGTAAGGGGGCCTGCCTGCCTGCCTGCCTGCCTGCCTGCCTGCCTGCCTGCCTGCCTGCCTGCCTGCCTGCCTGCCTGCCTGCCTGCCTGCCTGCCTGCCTGCCTGCCTGCCGGCCGGCCTGCCTGCCTGCCTGCCTGCCTGCCTGCCTGCCTGCCTGCCTGCCTGCCTGCCTGCCTGCCTGCCGGCCGGCCTGCCTGCCGGCCTGCCTGCCTGCCGGCCTGCCGGCCTGCCGGCCTGCCGGCCTGCCGGCCTGCCGGCCTGCCGGCCTGCCTGCCCGCCCGCCCCCCACATTACCAGCAGCCGGGCACGCAGCCACAACACCTCTCAATGCAGCCACCCTGGTCAGCCCCATCCTCAAACCGCCTTGAGTGCATGCGTAGCCTGTGTGTCAGGCAGGCGGTGTAGCTGCCCAGTGACCGGGTCGGGGTCAGGGGACGGGGGGAGCTGCGTGGGGTCAGGCTGGAGCTGACTGCTGCTGCTGCGGGTGTCCTCACAGGAGCAGCTACCACTCAGCTTCCAGCTGGACCCTCACACCTTCACACATGTGCTCATGGCAGTGGAGCTGGGCAGCAGCCCTGGGCAGCCCTCCCAAGCAGCCTCAGGCGCTGGAGGTCAGCCTGAGCAGCAGGTGGAGGTGCGCTGGGGCATGGTGCCGGCCCAATGGCTGTTCCGGCTGCAGCATGATGAGCCCCCGCGTTTCCCAGCTGCAGTGGCCCAGGTGGGTAGTGGTTGGTTGGTTGTGGTTGATAGTGGGTCCTGCTGCTGCTGCTGCTGTCATTACCGCTGCCTGTGCTTTGCATATGCTGCTGCTGCTGCTGTCACTTCTAGTACCTCTCCAGCTCGAGGTTCTGCACCCACCTCCCTGGTTGCACCCTACTCAGTGTCCACTCAGCCTTATCATCATCTTAAATCCCTCCGACAACTGATGTGGTGGGGATGGGTGGTTTTGGTGGCGCTGATGGTGCTGGGGGTCTCTCACAATCACCATCAGCACCATCAGCACTGCAAGCTGCCCTGCAGCAGGGCGGTGGTCAGAGCAGTGAGCCATCCGGCTCTGCCCGGCTGCAGGCCGTCAACAAGCTGGACGAGGCACTGGATGTGAGCGGGGCAGGGTGTGGTGCGCAGCCTGGCCCTGCTGCCTGGCCAGAGGGGCAGCGGGGGGGGCAGGCGTGGGGGCCGCAGCTGCTGGGTCAGGCCATTGATGTGGGCGCAGCACCGGGGAGTTGGACCGCCTACCTGGCTAGGCGCTGCAGGTGGGGCGGGGGGCTGGGGGGCCGGGCACGCTGCTGCCGGCCCAGAGCTCCCGGCAGTGCCTACACTGTGTAAGGCGCCCCTCGCAGCATGCCTAGATGCCTGCCGCTGTCACGAACAAAGCAACACCGGCATGACACCAGCAACTAGAAGCTTTGTTCAAGTCAAGGCTGCATGCCTTCCTGTCTGGCGTCGACATTGTCACACCAGCATCGCTGCAACACAAACGATTGGGTTACCAGGTCATGGGTTCGAATCTTGTCAGCTACACCCATAGGGCTTGCCTCATAGTCGCAATCACCAGCATCAGCTCAAATGAGAGCCGCAGCACTACTCCCCTCCCCCTTGGCCCACCGACTGCAAGGGCGTAGCCTTTCTTTCTTTCTTTCTTTCTTACTTACTTACTTACTTACTTACTTACTTACTTACTTACTTACTTTCTATCTTTCTTTCTTTAACGGCGCAGCAATGGGATCAACAGGAGCAGCAGAGTAGTCACAATCACCAGGTATGGGCGACAGCGGTGGGGTTGCCCCAAGGGGTCAGTTGCCCAGCCCTGGCAGCTATCAGGCTGTGTGACTGAGTGCGTGTGTTGGGTGCGTGCGGCTTGCAGGCGCGTGGTGGCTGTTGACCCCGCTGACCTGGCCCCGGAGGTGCTGGCGCTGCCTAACGTCCACCACCTGCGCATGAACTCCACTCAGCCTGGCATCACACAGGCTCTGCAGCACCTGCTGTCTAGTGAGCCAGGCAGGTGGGGCCAGGGCCATGGCCAGGGCCAGATGTGTGCTCTAGCTGACTCCCACACGCACACCAAGCCTTGCAACCTGCACATACGCATCTGACGAGGTGCAGCCTCTCCCCTCCCTCCTCCACAGTATAAGCCCTCCTGGTGAAGTCTGGCAGCAACAGGATGCTCATGCACCCACTGACCTGCCCATCACCTGGGTCCTTCCTTGCTTCTTGCGCAGAGGGCGGTGACCTGGCTGGGCTGGCTGCTGGTGGGCTGGCTGACCTGCTGGTGTGCGACATGAACAGCCACCCCCTGCAGTCCTGTAAGGTGAGCCAGCTGGGTGGGCTATGGTGGCTGCAGGTGTCAGGCCGCCTGGCGCAGACCAGGAGGCAGGCCAGGCCGTATGCTCAAGCAGGGGCAGGGGCAGAGGCAGGGGCAGGGGCAGGGGCAGGGGCAGGGGCAGGGGCAGGGGCAGGGGCAGGGGCAGGGGCAGGGGCAGGGGCAGGGGCAGGGGCAGGGGCAGGGGCAGGGGCAGGGGGAGGGGGAGCGGGAGGGGCAGGGGCAGGGGCAGGGGGAGGGGGAGGGGCAGGGGGAGGGGGAGGGGGAGGGGCAGGGGGTGTTAGCTGGCCCTGCTGCTGTGCAGGTGGTGCAGGACCTGCTTCACCTCCTGCGCCCAGGGGGGCGGGTGGTGTTAACGCTGAAGTTGAAGGGCACGGGCCGGGACCGCAGCCGCGTGGTGCAGCAGCTGGATGATTACTTCAAGGTAGAGCGCTTGACGCTGCCTGGGCAGGCAGCACACCATGGGCAGACGGTCCTTGCCCTCGACACATGGCTGTCTTGTGTGTCACTTCCTTGCCCTCAGCAGCTGGCGTAGGCATGGACAAGGGCTGGGTTGCGCACATTGTGTCAGGAGCAGCACCTCCTTGCCGGACGAGAGGCAGGGGCGGGGCGGCCTCCTGCACTGCCTGACCCTGCCCGCCCCCCTGCACAGGCCGAGCTGGTGGGTGCTCAATGCATCTGGCTGCTGGCCAACACCAAGTACGAGGCGACCTACCTGGCAACCAGGGCTGGAGGTCACACACAGGCCAAGGCTGTGTAGCTCACCTCGCGCGAGAGAACGGCAAGGGGAACCGGCACCCAGTAGCCACGGTGCCAAGACGCCCAGTTTCGGTTGAGGCCCGTGCGCTACAGCGCATGTCACGAAGCGGCTCGGAACCGTCGACCGGTGGCATCGCTGCCCCTCTGCTGGGTGGAGTGTGCCTCGATGAAATGTGCCACAATGCTGGGGCTGTGTTCCATTGTCCACCACTGCCTTGACCAGGCTCTGAGGCTGCGGCTCCGAGGCCGTGCTGCTCATCGGAGGCTGCATGGGAGCAATGGGAGTTGGCATGAGGCTACCACACCAGGGCCCAAACTGCCTGGTCACGCTGCTGGCACCTCACCTGCTGAGCGCTTCCAGCGCATCTCTCCCTACTCCCTACACACGCAAACTTCAATATTTTGACATGAAAGTTGGCTATGGGGGGAGATGGTCAGTAGGGAACGACGGTTCTAGCCTAGAGTTCTAGGCTTTTCTTCTACCGTACTCTCCCGATCGATTCCCGAAGCCTCGGAAACTATAATTAAAACATTATTCCCGAGCCAAAATTTTCATTGTTTCAACTTCCCCGATGGCCTAAGTACGTCAAAAGCTCGTGCATAGAAATAATCAAGCCTCCCACCCCATTAATCTCGCATCAAAAGCACATGATCAACATTGTCGACTATCGAGGTCTCTCTTGACGATTGAGAAACATCCGGAAGCGTTGTTCCTCGTGTATAAGGAGCTCGCGGTGCCGATTAGCAGCCGCGTCGGCGGCACTGATGCCCCGGACCACAAACTGGTCCATTGCTGGCACTTTCGTCAAGGTCAACTTATTGTTTAACCACATCCCGAAGAACAAAAAAATTACATTGTTTACTCTTTCCCGATTTCCCGAAGGACAAAAAACGATTCGGGATAGGGAATCGATCGGGAGAGTACGGTAGCCTATAATTATTTTCTTCTGGCCTAGAATTTTATAGGAATCCGAGCCACTAGAATTCTATGGGCGTACCCTAGTGGACAGCCGCCAGGCCACTGCCTGCCCAGGGGCATGGTGTACTGGGGTGGGCACCCGCAGCCTCAGTGGGCATGCGGGGCTGCAGGCCCAGGACCAACAAGGGCCAACAGGGCGCTAGAGGACCACTTGGACCCTAGCCGGAGCCCTTACGCCCTTGCGCCCTTAGCCTGCCACCCCTTCACCCCCCCACACCCCCACCTGTGTCCACTGTGGCCACCCACCCAGCTCATTAGCTCTGACGTTTGGCACCACCTGGAAGACCCTGGTTTAAATGCCCAGAATAAAGACCCAGAATCTTCCTCTCAGCTGTTGAGATTGAATCGAATTTGACAGCTGCCGAGACTATATTGAGTTTGTACCAAGGCCCAGCAGCCTCAGTGCACTACATCGCCAGCCAAGCGCGACCAGCCAGTGCAGGGCCTCATGTGGTGCTCAATAGCGGGCTCCACCAGCTGCCACAGCCCCCATGCCAGCCAGCCAGCCATGCAGCAGCCTTGGGGCCTGGACCAAGCACTCTCCCGCCAACGAAGCACAGCAAGCACACTGAGGCTGAGCAGGCCAGTAAGCCCACGCAGCCCATTGAATGCAGAGGCCAGGGCAAAAGCAAGGCTGACGAGCCCAAGCCCTCTCCACGGCCATGCACATGGGTGGACAAGGACTGCAATGCAGGATTGAGCATGCAGCGCAATGGGGAGAGCAAATGGCGCCCACTGGAGCTGTGCTGGTGGCCAGAGCAGGGGAAGCTGCCAGCCAAGGGCAAGGAGTACCCTGAGCTGGGCTGCCATCCATATGAAGCTGCCATCCATAAGGGCCCGCTGCAGCAGAGCAGCCCACTGGAGCGCTGTAGCGTGCACCATGTCATGGTCAGTTTAGCATGGCAACCACACACAGTAGCGTTTGACTTGTCATAAGCCGTCGTCGCGGACATTAGTGCATGTGTGTCATGCCAAATCGGCTAGTCGCCCTCCATGGGGTCAGGCAGTAGTGCAAGGGGGTGGCTCCCGCAGATTTGTGGAAACTATTGTGGACGTAGCCTTGCATGGAGTGACTGTGTGATCGCTCAGAGACACTGCTGCAGGCTACATACTTGAGTACGAGGACGTAGATATTGCAAGCAAACATTTGTGTGCTCACTGCCATGGAGCAGGTCGTCAGTTTCCGCGCCCAAGTTGCTGAGGGGCAAGGCCATGCCTGGCTTGCGCTAAGCGGTGGGTCTGTACCCCAACGGTGTGGACCCACCATCATGAAGCCCCCAGCTCATGGGCCTTACTAGCCATGCCATGTCTTCCTGGTCGCTGCTTGTGGGGGCCTTGTAGGCGTAGTGGAGCCTGGGCCGACAGGCACTACCTGGGCGCCTCTGCATCACAGTTCCTCACCTCCCTGGATGGACCTATGTTTGCCAGCTTCAGCACAGCAGGCCGAGCCCAGCTGACAGAAAACGTTCATGGCGACAGTGGAGACCTGCACTCAGCCATGTCAGATGCTGTACCTGGCCACTCGCAGTCCTCCCTACCTTTTTGGACAGTTGGTGACTAATTTTGTCAGGTCCTTACACCCTCGCCCCTGACTGTTGCAGCATGTGTTGCAGGGGCCCTGGAGGGGGAGGGCGGCCAAGCCACCTAGCGGCTGATGGCTGCAGCGGTGTCGCACCAAACACCAGCTTGTGGCTATGCAGGCAGTTAGGTACAGGATGCAACCTTGTCACTGTCAGCAGCTGAGTCAGCACATTGCCTGATCAGGCTGCAGACGACACACCCATTTCTCATATGCTCACTTACTTGAGTGACGAGTCACTCCTTTGTCAGTGCATGCAAGGGCATCCTGATGGGTGCAGGGCGCCATCCATGTAGGCTCCCCTATGTGAGGCCCCCCTTGCTGCCAGCAGCAGGTGCACTGGTGCAGGTGCAACACCCAGCCGCCCTCCACCCACACCCCCAGACATACCTCCAGGTGGTGGCCAAGTCGCCCTAGGCTGTATAGCTATGTGTGCTTGCTGTGAGCTACGACCCGGGGCTGGCCCCATCAGGTGAGGGGTTTGGGAGGGCAGGGGCAGGGGCAGGGGCAGGGGGGCAGGGGGGCAGGGGGGCAGGGGGGCAGGGGGGCAGGGGGGCAGGGGGGCAGGGGGGCAGGGGTAAGGGCAGGGGCAAGTGTGTAAATGCTAAGTGTTTTTGCTGCGCTTGGCTGGTGGGGGGGTGGTCCCCCTAGGCGCTGGTGCTGCTGCCTGTGGCTGCGTGCGACTGGCTGGCAGGCTACATGGGAGCGACGGGAGTTGGCATGAGGGTACCATGCCAGGCCCCAAACTGGCTGGTCACGCTGCTGGCACCTCACCTGCTGAACGCTCCCAGCCTGCAGGCCTGATTGTGGGAGCCCTTGGTTGGGCTGAGCAGAGATGGCAGGGGGGGAGGGGCAGGGCCAGAAGCTGATACGTGCTCCCCATGCGACCAGCTAGGCGTGCCCTGGCCCCAGTCCTGCCCATGATGCCATGCACAATGTGTGCTTTGTGCGCCATGCAGTTGGAGGAAGAGGCAGATGACGTGTCCCAGCAGCAGTGGGGGACATGCAAGCAGTTGGTGGTGATCTTTGGCACGCTGGCCTTGGCACACGAGGTGGGTTGGTGGCCAAGGACGTGCTGCAGGCCAGGCGCAAGGTGGTGGAGAGGCCCAACAGCGGCAAGCCAACAGACAGGCTGCCTGGCAAGGTGGTGACAATGGATGAGTATTGCACCAGCCAGGTCGGCTCAGCTATGAACAGCCCCCAGCCCTGTGGGAGCCGGCTGAACTGCAGCAAGCCCACCAGACCTGTAGGCTAGAAGCCCCCAGCAGGTCAGGCTGAAGACCGCTTGCTGCGGTCAGCCTGGAGCCAGCGGGTCAAGGCGCCAGTTTGGGGCCTCATGTGGTGCCCCTGGGTCTATCACGCCACCCCTGGGGACTGCAACACCCATCAATATCCAGCAGGCAGGGGAGGCCCCGTGGCGCCCAGTGGAGCTGTGCTGGTGGCCACACCGAGCAGGGGCTGGTGCCCAAGGCAAGGAGTACCCAGCAAGCGGCTTCACACGGCTGCATAACCGAGCACCCAAGGCTCAAGCGCAGCAGCCTGTAGCACAGTGATGTGTGCACTAGGCACTGTCCAGAAGCATGTGTCTCATGCCAACGTGCATTGCCCCATCCTCAATGGGGACAGGGAAATATGTCGATGCCCCGGAAACAAATGCAGATAACGCAGCCCCTAGTTGCAGGGGAGATACTTCAACGCACTGCCCGGGCAACATCAAAAGAGCTCCATGCACACTGCCTGGCTGTATTGACTACGACTCTCGACTTTGATGCCCACAGCTGCTCTTATAGTGCAAGCACTTCAGTCAGTAATACTTTGACGTGGAACACCTCAACCTTTTGCTAGTTCTCACAATCACGCATGTATGCGCATGCACGCGGCCTGAACACTCGAAGAAGCAACTTGCCCTGCACCGCTGCGCCAGTGTGTGGTGATGGCAGAACCTCTGCAGCTGAACACCGTTATCGGATTCGGAGGCTCCGTCGAAAATGGCTTGCTTGTAAGCCCGGATGGCAAGACCCTGATTTATCCGCTGGGTTCGACGGTTGTCTTGCGGGATAAGCGGGACCCACGCTGCCAGGAGTTTCTTCAGGGCCACTCGGACAAAGTGCGCGCCTTGACATGCCAACAGTCCTCTACAATCAGTAGCGAGCCTGATATACATTCGTATCTTCGAACATTTTAGGTGTCAGCCATTGCATTGTCGAAGAGCGGCAGGTACCTGGCGACAGGCCAGGTCACGTACATGGGCTTTACCGCGGACATCATTATTTGGGACCTGCAGAACAGACAGCTGATGCACCGGATGGGGCTGCACAAGGTGCGCTAGGCGTGAGCAGTGTCTATCCCCAACAGCCCTCAGCCGAGCTCCTACGCATGTGAGCAGGTGAAAATCCAAGCCCTGGATTTCTCCTGTGATGAACAGTACCTGGCTTCCCTGGGTGGCCCAGATGACAACTCCCTTGTAGGTGACAGCACAGCGCTGAATGCGGCAACAGTGCCTTGCAAAAACTATCATGTGTCCACATCGCATTACAGGTCCTCTGGGATGTCCAGACTGGCTCAGCCATCTGTGGCAGCCCTACACACACCAACTTCACGATGTGCGTGAAGTTCTTTCACAACTCCAACGACAGACTAGTCACAGCTGGCAACTATAATCTACACTCTTGGGAGTACGACAAGCCCAACAACAAGCTGAGGCCGCAAGAGGCCCAGCTGGGACAGCTACAGCGCATCTTCAAGACAGTGTGTATTGACAGCAGGGACAACTACGCATTCTGTGGCACAACCACGGGGGATGTACTGCAGGTACAGTCGCATGCTGGCATGTCTGCACCCAGCGGTCATGCACTGCATATTTACGTCTTTGTCAGGGCAGGCACACTAAACATGCTAGGTGTTCTGGACAACACCCACTGTTGTCTTTGCAGATTGCCCTTGAGCGCATGCTCTTCAAGAACAGTGGGCCAGGCAAAGACCCCATCCAGTTGGGCGCCACATCCGCCATTGAGGCTCCTAATGGGGAGCTGGTGGTGGGCGGAGGTGATGGCAGCCTGCAGGTGCTGCGCACAGCCCAAGAGCCCAGCGCAGCCAATCCCAAGGTGCTAAAAAAGATGGGCAAGGTAGCCAGCTTGAAGCTGGAGGGTGCGGTTACCACCATCACACTGGACCAGGTACACGGCAAGGCCTTCACCTTCCTCGTCGGCACAGCAGCCTGCAACATGTACCGGGTCACTTATGAGCCCCTGACCAGCAAGTGAGTGCTGGCCTAGCTAGCTGATGGTATTCCTTAGCTTGTCCCTGTGGTTATATCGCACTAGACAGTTGGGCGGAGCAGTCAATGGGGAGGTGGCGAATGGTGGTCTGTGCTCATTGCACAGTGGCCCTCAGCTTGCACCAGGCACAGTTGCAGCACCCTGTCCTTGAGCCCTATGTACACAATGTACCTGAGGATAGGAGGTGCGGTACAACCCACACACTGATGGTGGTGTCCTAATAGAGCTATTGGCTCATGCACTGCGTGGGCGCCTTCAACTACGCTGTCACCTGGCCCTGTGACAAGGCTATGGCTCAGCTCACAGCTTAGCTGACAGCTCTAGTTGCCCTGGTCGCCAGCACGGCTTTAGTGAGTTTGGCAGCCTGCACAGCCTACATGCTCTCAGAGGGTATGGGAATGCTGGGCCCTGCCACTGAGGCTGCTGGCTGTATGACTGCCTGACTGTGTGGGGCCACGGGGGGCTTGCTGAGGGGACACAGCCACACCAGCAGCAGCGTCGCCTTGCCAGCCCACCCCAAGCCTGCCTGCCTGCCTGCCTGTGTGCGCCCACCCCAATCCTCCGACGCTGCCCCTCTGCTGTCCAGGTTGACGGATGAGCTGCTCCAGACCTCTCACGCAGAGAAGATCAACGACCTATCCTTCCCCCATGAGTTCAGCGAGGTGTTTGCCACCGCGGGCATCAACTTCATCAGGGTGTGGCACCTGGCCACATGCAGAGAGCTGCTGCGCATCGCAGTGCCCAACCTCGAGTGCAACTGCATAGTGTTTGCCACGGTGAGGGCGGACACAGTCCTTGCCAGCAGCACCTCCCACTGTTCATGCATGCATGTAGCTGTCAGCACCATGCAAAGCACAAATCACTGCATGCATGCATGTAGCTGTCAGCACCAGGCGAAGCACAAATCACTGCATGCATGCATAGGGACATGGTGTGGCAAGGACGGCATGATTGACTTCTGCTGCTTGCATACCCCTGCAATGCCTGCCATGTTGCAACACAGGCCAGTCAGCCTTAGCATTGCCTGGCCACAGCAGTGTCTGGATGTGTTGCTGTATCTCTTGGTCGATCGCAGGATGGGAAGAGCATCGTCTCAGGCTGGTCTGACGGCAAGATCCGTGGCTTTGCACCGTGAGTCCCACACGGCCCTCCACTAGTGCCATCCCTGATGACATGCTTACACACCTCCTATCCAGCACCTTGGCCCTCAACCTTGAGCCTTCATTGCAGTGGAACACTCAATGTGGTCCCCTATGGAACGGTGTTTTTTCCTGTGTGGAGTTCCCATGCACATGGCATACACATGGCTTGCACATGGCATACACATGGCCAAGACATGGCATACACATGGCCAAGACATGGCATACACATGGTCACCGACAACCCGCATGTCTCCTTGCATGCAAATGGCTCCCTCCGGCTCCCTCCAACACCACTGTCTACAGCATTCACGGCATCCACAGCTTGATGAGGGGCATACAGCTTTGGCATGAACTGCCTGATGTCCTGCCTGCCTGGTGACTAAGATCTTGACCAGCGCCCCAGCGACAACCTTGGCGGTATGCCATGTAATGAGGATGATGATGACAACCCTGTCATTGCAGGTGCATGGCTTGCTTTGTCCTGCATGCAGTCAGAGTGGCAAGCTCTTGTACACCATCAACGATGCTCACCAGAAGGCAGTGACAGCCATCGCCTGTACATCAGACAGCAACAAAATCATCAGCGGCGGGGAGGAGGGCATGGTGCGATATGCTTCCTATCCAGCTACTCTGGTTTAGATGCTTAGCTCAGCTAACTGCCCAGCATGGTGATCGGTCAGCTGTATGTGGGGCAGGTTGGCAGTAGGGCAGGTAGGCTTACTGCAGCCTTATGGTCCCCTGGCGCCGCACTTGTTTCACTGTGCACAGCTGGGTGATGCCCTGTCTTGTGCTGCTTGCCCGGCATCAACAGGTGCGCGTGTGGCGGCTGGGCAAGGCCAGCCAGACCCTTGAGGCCAGCATGAAGGACCACAAAGGCAGCGTGAACACCATCCGCGTGAAGGCAGACGACACTGAGTGTGTGTCAGCCTCCTCAGACGGCAGCTGCATCATTTGGGACCTGCACACTTTCAAGCGCCGCTGCAGCCTGTTTGCCAACACCTTCTTCAAGGCAGCCATCTACCATCCTGACGAGAGCCAGCTCGTCACCACAGGCACGGACAGGAAGGTGAGCTGCACCTTAGTCAGGGCCCAGCAAAGTCAGCGCCACACATAGTCAGGGGTCAACATGGTCAGCTGCAGAGCAGTAGCACTCTGTGCATCACTTGTGCCGGGCTTCATCAAGATGGAGGGAGTTGAGTGAGAGTGAGCTATCCCTCGCTTGACTCCACCCTCCCATCCGCCCTCCTGTGCCTGCCTGTGTCAAGTCGTACCTAAAGGCGCTAGCCATGCATCTAATGGGGCCTTGGAGAACTGCTGTATTGCCTCCGCAGATTACATACTGGGACGCATATGACGGCCAGGCGATCCGCATCATCGACGGCAGTGACAGCAGCGAAGTCAACACCCTGGCCACAGACCGTGACGGCCACGCCATCGTTAGTGGCGGGGGCGACAAGCTGGTCCGCGTGTGGGGCTATGACGAGGGCCACTGCTACTTCATTGGCGTGGCACACAGCGGTAGTGTGACCCGCGTGGCGGTCACACCCGACAAGTCCAGCATTGTGTCAGTGGGCACGGAAGGGGGCATCTTTGTCTGGCAGAACCAGCCTCCCCGGACCTTGGCAGACTTATAGGGAAGCTGCGAAGTGTGATCAGCATGAATCACATTGGTGGTCGTGTTCAGTTGAGGCAAGTCAGGTTTGCGCATGTCCAGAGCAGCGCCACCACAGCGTCTGGATCATCCCACTCACGTTGCCATGTCCATAGCCTGCTCTGAACAAGCTCCTCGCATTAGCCTTGGACCACTGCTCACTGCTTGTCGCATGCAAGCATCTCCCTTACATTCTGAGTGGTTAGGCTAGGTGGCTGTGTATGCATGATCACATGTGATGTACCCACAGCTTGACTTGTTGCATTCCATGTGCTGGGCCAGAGTGTGGTGATCAATTCTCCTCAGCATGCTATCTAAGACAGTGTCCTGGAATAATGTTTGACCTCTGGTGGTGATCAAGCCCACAGGCCAAGCCTGGGAAGGATGTCCCCTGAGCCCAAGTGGTGCTGAGGCATGGGCAAGTGCCCTTGGAAACCAGTCATGACCCCAGCGGGCTCTGTGCGCCACACATCGCGGGACCCACACATAAGGGGGTTGTGCTGATTTACAACAAAGTAACTACCGTAGTTCCTTTATCAGGAATACAGGATACGGTTGGCAAAAGGGGAGCGCGGTTTTACTTACATGTAATGAACGCATGCAAGTCCAAGACAAGAGCGAGGTCGAGACGGTATTACACGCATTGTGGTCACAATCCATCCAGTCGGTTGCTTGACCCTCTATGCTAAAAAAAATTGATGAGGGCTAGGTCTTGGTGGTGGCCATTGCATTAAGAGTGGGGCTAGCCCCTACTCTTAATGCAATGGGTGGGCTTGGCTGTCTGCTATGCCTTAGTGTGCTTGATGCGCTTGGCTAGCATCCTGGCCCTCAACCTTCAGCCTTCATTGCAGTGGAACACTCAGTGTGGACCCCTACAAAACGGTGTTTTTCCTGTGTGGAGTTCCCATGCACATGGCATACACATGGTCATGGTCGCCTACCACCTACATTATTGCCTGACCCAGAGGACTATGACGTAGAGTTCGCATGACAAAACATGCGCTAATTGTAAGCTTATAACAGCTCAAATGGGGGGGCACACACTACTGTGCCTCAGCGGGCTGCTGCTGCTGCTGCGGGTTTTGGGTGGCTTGTCTCGCACCCGCTTGTAGCCCAGGCCAGGGTACTCCTTGCCCTTGGCGGGCAGAGCTCCCTGCTCTGGCCACCAGCACAGCTCCAGTGGGCGCCACTTGCTCTTCCTCGGAGGCATTGCGCCACAAGGCTCATACCTTCTCATATCTGCCCATACCTACTTATACCCAGGAGGCGATGTCACTCACTCTCGAACCTCCAAAGGCCACTTCCAATAGGGCACTTCCAAACTTCCTACTGTTGCCATTAGCAGCCACCAAGGGCACACTTGGTGGGGGGCTGCTGCCACTGCTCTAGCCGCATGCACACATGCACCGCATGGCGCATGCGGCAGGGAAGAGGCAGGGTATCCTGCAAGGAGTCCTCCTCCTCCATGCCCAATAGGCGGCGGTGCTTGGCAGGGCTCAGCATGGTCAGATGGCTCTGTTGCTCAGGCACACTTGCTGGATCAGCACACTACCTTCCAGCAGCATTGCAGCCCTGGTCCAGACACATGGGTGGCTGAAGGCTTACAACCTTTGCTGACCTGCCTGGGTTGGCTTGGCAGCCTGCTTGCTCTCAAAGCAGTTAGCTGGCAGGGGGTGCTGGCTGAGGAATAGAGTTTGATGGCCCGGGCACGGAGGCTGCTGGTTGCGTGAGGGCTGCCCACCAACCCACCCAACTGACCTAGCCAGACTGTCACGAAGAACATCAGGCAAGGGTGGCGCTGTTGCTGTAGGGCCGGCTGTGGATAGGTCCAGCAGCATGGGCTGCGAACCAGCTGGCATTCGTGACCGCGCAGTAAACAATGGTACACGGCCCCGTAGAATGGCAAACGGCCAGGCCTCTCTGAAAGGTAAGCCCCTTGACCTTGCGGCCCCGCACACAGCCCCGCACTTGTTGTCCAACACATTCTGGTTGCCCCGCACTCACAAGCAAGCCCTGCACATCGCACACAGCCCCCACAAGTTGCCCTGGTTGCAATTGTTGCCCCGCACATTAAGCATATACCGTGGCCCTTTGTGCTTGCAGGTATCGCCAAGCCGCAGCAATTAATAAACTTGTAGCCACAATGGAGCTTCCTAGTGGAGCAGTCCATCACTACCCGAGCCCTGGAGCCATGGCACACTCTAGGGCTCTTAGCTAGTTCACTAGTGTTTGCTAGTGCAACGGGCTGATATCCTTTTAAGCGTTAAGCTGTTAGTTTTGATGATGTGCCCAGTGGTCAGGGGGTTTGCCCCAGGAACGTGCCATCGACTTGGGGTTTGTGTTCATCAAGGGTGCGACCGAGGATGCTACAACTTGTTTGTAGTAGCTGAGTGAGATTACCCACAGTCCAACATGTTGTTCCTTGTTGAATGAGTTTTGTTGGACTGCCACGAAGAACATGCTCTTATGCAAGCTGACATGGCAGCCTGATTAGTGTCTAGATTTTTGGTTTCTCAGCTGCCTGTAGCCCAAGTCCTGGTACTATATGCCATGAGCGGGCAGCAATGAAAGGCCAGGCCATGGGTTGCAAATGCTCAAGGTTGAGGATTCAATTGCAGTCCCGGACCACCCACCTGCCAAGATTGCAGGGGTAGGACTGGCAGCCTTGCCTTTGATGGGCTGGTGACACATGCTCCAATGCGCCCTGACACCGCCCCTTCCCTTACTGTCAACACAACCCGCCCGCCTCCCTCGGCACATAGCCAGCAGCGGCCCAACGCCCCAAGGCTGTCGGTGGGAACCATCGCTGGGTCGTAACCATCCCCACTTGCTTCTGCCACGCATCGTATAAACAGCCTGCTGAGACCCTTGCCTTTTGAATCTGCTCGCGACCCCAACCCGGCTAAATCTGTTGTCAGTACACAGCTTCCTTGACGGTCAAGGTGACGAGTACACACAGGTATGTTGCTATGAACGCGCAGTGGGCGGAGCCGTACGCTCAAGGAGACGAACGTGAAGACTGACTGCATCCATCTGCAGAGCTCTATCGCAACTCGATCGCAGCGAATCACAACTGTACGTACCGAGCCGGTTACTCGGTTGACTTTTGGTTTGACTTGCACAGCTGTACCCACATTGGGCGTGCGACGATGCATGTCGGCTGTGCTAGTTGCAGGAGCCGGTGGATGTTTGTGCGAGGGCTTACTTACGTCTGTGCTTTGCTGTCTCTAAGGATCTGTGCGGCAGAGGAGCGATGTCCTCCTCTCACCAAGAAGTTGTTAGCGCCACACGCAAGAATGAACACAATTATGGTACTGACATCCAGGCACGGGTGTGGGGAGCTTGCTTGTTCTGAGCTCCTCCCAGCCATCCTGCCTTGCCTGCAGATAACAGCAGTTGACCGTGTTCTCTATAAGCGATGGATCCCCAGCAACTGGGCTAGTGCTGCCAAAGCAGGCATTACCTACAACTTCATTGCAGCTCTTGACAACCAAACATCTCTAGGTGTGAGGCAGGTGCATGCACCATGATGCCTTTCTACCCTCACTGAGCCCACACAGAGGCATGCAACCAGCTGCCACCACTGCAGGCTTGAAAGAAGAGTTGGGCATTGAAAGGTGCTTTACGCCAGACCTATCCCGGCTGAACTATCACCTTGATGCCAAGCACCCAGTTGATGGAGGTAGGCAAAAGACACTGCACCTTTATGCAGACTTGCATGACATGGCTTGCATGATCGACAACGCCCTGGTCTATCCCTCTCCTGCAGCTCATGTGGACTGGGGTGGGCAACACTGGCATGAGACGACATGGACAAAGGTAACTTCCCTGAGCGCATCTCTAAGCGACTCAGCTTGTAACAAACACCAAACCAGTAGGCAGTATCATTTGTCCCTCGCTGGGGTTTGTGTTTTGTCAGGATGGAGTCAGTCTCCCCCCTCAAAGCTTAGGGTACTCTTTCCCCTTGGCTGGCAGCGGTAACTGGTCTGCCCACCTGCACAACTCTAGCGGGCGCTACCTGCTCTCCCCGATGCTGCCTGCCCAGAGCTACATGGCAGTCCCAGATCACACATCTGCCTGGCTGTGGAGGGGTTTTGGGCCTAGCAGTCTTGCCTTTGCCCCGACCTCTGCCTTCCATGGGCTGGGTGGGATTGGTTTTATGCTCAGCTTGCTCAGTGCGCTTGCTGTGCTTGGCTGGCGGGGGGTTGCTTGGCCCAGGCCCTAAGGCTGCTGGCTGGCTGGCTGGCTGGCTGGCTTCGTAAGAGCTGTTGCAGATGACATGGGGCCACTACTAAGCACCACATCAGGCCCCAGACTTGCTGGTTATGCTGCTGACTGAATGCTGGATGGAGCAGCAGCCATGTGGAAAGCCAGGCTGGTAGCTCAACAATGCACACCACCACCAACAAGGGCGACAGCAAAGCCAGCTGCCTCAACCACCAGGTTGTTGAAGCATAAGGTCATGCTTCATTGGTATAGCGCATGCCACAACACATTAGTCAGCAGGATCTAGCTGAGCAGGTGATGGTAGTTGGTTGCTTTAAGGCACAGCAGCCAAGTCCCCCATGAGATGCGTCTGTGGCATTGTACCCATTGTGCATTTGGCAGACCTGTGACCCCTTTGTGTGTCGACAGGTGCTGGTGGTGCGCATGGTGTTTGATATGGGGTTCCACGTCATCCATGCGGACTCTGACATCACGTGGTGAGCCTTGCTCTGCCGTACTCGCTTCCTGCATGCATGCAAGCCGCGTCCTTTGCAAAGGTGTCCTTAGTTCTCCTCCCTGCAAAGATCATGTTTTATCTAGCAGCTCAGCCTTCCCAGCTTGCCTGTTCATGGTCAGTGTCTCCCAGCTTTCCCAGGGTTAGGGTCAGTGTCCCAGCTCATCCTGAGTCAGGGTTGTCCAGCTCTCCCAACTCACCTGGTCAGGGTCCACCGCTGGCCTGTGTGTCTCTCTTGGTCGCTGCAAGCCTTGAACTACGGAAGCCACACCAGCCCGCATTGGTAATAAGCCACCGTGGCCACCGCTGCCTATTGCTCTACCAGATTGTCGCCCTGACCTGCCGGCGTCGCTTGTTAGCTACCTGTAGCTTCTCCACCCAAACCCCATGCAAGCCACCTCAGCATTGGGAGCCTTTGCCTGCCCTGCCAGGGTCAGTGCTGCCGCCAGCTTGAGTCCACATGCTCTGCTTGCAGGTTTGCTAACCCAATGCAGTTCTTTGGCAAGGTGCGGCGCAGATGTTGATGTTCCGCCGCAGGAGTAGCCTGCTGCCTGTGAACTCTGTGTATTGTTGGCTAGCTCAGCCGCTGGGCTGCACAGCAGCAGCAGTGGCGCAGGACACAAAGGGCTCCACGCCAGCCTGTGGGAGCCAAGCTGTCCTGCCCTTAGGTGTACAGCCTGGCCCTGGGTGCATGGCAGTTGCTTGCAGCTGGCTGCTTACGTGGTGTGGACAAGGGCCAGCAGGCTGGCAACTAGCTCGTCCCATTGTAGACCGACAGACGAGCTGAGGACATAGTGCATGCAGCTTGCGGTGATGAGCAGCAGATGTAATTCACCCATGCAGCGCGTTTCAGGTAGCAGCTCAGTCTCCAGCTCTCCTGGTCAGGGTCAGGGTCTCCCACCCGTATGCAGCAGCGGACAGCACTGCTGCTTGCGCTGCTGCTGCCCTTGCTGCTGCTGCCCCTACTGCCCTTGCCCCTGCTGCCCCTACCCCATACCCCACGCTGGCTGCAAGCCACCTGAGCAGCATGCTGCTTGCGCTATTAGCCTGCAGTCGTTCACTGCTGGCCATGGTTGCCAAACGCCCTGCACTGTGCAGCACATAGCCACCGGGCCGGCCCCACCCCACATGATCGTGTCACTGGACTGCATGGGCACCTTGAACAAGGCAGGCGAGGATGACCTGGAGCGGGACATTCACCCCTATGCTTCAATCAATACAGGTCTGCAGGAGGGGCAGGGAGGGAGTCCACCACCACCACCACAGCACTACACCACACTATCATAATCCTTACCCAAGGCAGGGCTGTGCTGGACAGGCCATATCCGAACCACCAGCACCACTCCACTAGATAATGGTTTATCCTGCTGAGTGCCACTTACTGCGGCTGTGGCTGCCTCGCAGGCGTGTACTTGCTTAAGCATTGGCCACACAGCACAGCCTTCTTTGATGAGTGGCTGCGCTGGTACTCCCCTGCAGTGCTCAACGACCAGCATGCCCTGAACCACTTGGTAAGGGCTGCTTATGCAGCCTGATCCTGCACCACACACCACCAGAACCCTGCCTGCTCTGAACTGACCACCCTTTCATGTATTGTGGCCAACCGCCAGCTCTGCTCAAAGTGTTCAAAGTGGATAAATGTGCAGAAGGCAAATCCCTGGGACAACCCCTCTTCCCCTTTGTGAAGCAACACAGGATGATGAGGGGACAGGCTTTACACCCCCTTCCTGCTCCCCTCCCTGCCTTCTTCCTTTTCCTGCACCCCTCCTCCATGCCCTCCCCTTCCTTTGGCTCCACCCTGCCCCCTGAGTTTTGAACCCCAAGTCACGAAGCCAGGCTACTCTTGGTTCATGCCCAGATACGTGGCCAGGCGCTGACGGGCGAGAAGGCCCACCCCAGCCCAGTGTGGGACAAGGACAAGCGCATAGTGTGGGCCGCCTTCAATGCCACTGCGGCTATCGCCTACCTGCCTGCGTCACAGTTTGCAAACAGCTACACGTGGGTCGCCAACCTCCTTACCAGCTGTAGCCCAGCCAGCGCATGGTGTGCAGCACGGGCAGCACCATGAAAGGGGCATGTGACTACCACAGCAACAGGCATCGAAGTTGGAGGCAAGCAGCCCATCACTTCCTGTACATAAGCTAGCCAGGCAAAGCCCATAGAGAGAAAGACGCACCGGCTGTGCCATGCTAGGGCATGCCATGCTAGGGTTTTGACTGCCTGTTATGACATGCAGTTTCATCAAAGGCCGACTGTACCAACGCATGAACCAAACACTGTACCTGGTGAGGACATAGTGCTAGCAGCAGGGCTCGGCTGTGGTGTGTAGCTGGCTGGCAGGCTCATAATGTGGCCCCAGCCCCAGTGCATGCCCCCTGTGGCCCGCCCCTGTGGCCTCAGGTCCACTGGACATGGAGCGGTGCCGCCTACAACAAGCAGCAGAACATGAGGGATGCAGGTGCGGTCAGACCCATGTGCGGCCGGTATCAAGCATGGTCAGCCTTGTCAACCTCAACTGACTAGTCAGGCAGCGGGTGCCCACCACATCATACCTGGCTGGGTTCCTGTGGGGTTTTCTCTGTCTCTTTGCCTGGTTAAGGTGGATGGGATGGGGGAGGATGCCTGCATGGGGAGACGCCTGCATGGGAGGGTGCCTGCATCACTACCCGAACCTGTGTCAGTTTTGCGGCATGGCTGCCCTGGGCTGAACATTGAGGCGACCTGCATTGCAGTTGGTTAGTACTACAAGACCCGCAACCGATGCAGTTTGTGAAAAAGCAAGGCGCAGGGCGGGTGCCACTAGGAGGGTAAGGTGCTGCCAGGTGCATGGCATGCCCTCCTCGGCATGGCACGCAGGCGTGTACCTGGACACCCTAGAGTATTACTCCCAGGCCCCCCTCCCCCTGCCTGCCAGTGCGGGGCCAGCAGGCCAGAGCAACCAGACAGTAGCAGGGCCGCAGCCCCTCATGCTGCTCTCCATGGACCTGGTGCGGCCGGAGGTAAGCGTTGCTTCCATTAGCCTGGCTGGTGCAGGGATGCTGGGAACTTGGCATGTGGACAATGGAAGGAGCACAGCCACCCCTGCTTGTGGCCGCCTGTTCATCTGCAACAGCTGCTGCTCGTTTGCTGCCACGGTTGCAGCGCTTGGTCTGCCCGTGTTGAGCGCAGCTGTCAGGCTGTATAGATGCTGCCCCTGTATGCCCACATTGCAAGCATTGCCAGGAAGCAGCAACCAGGATTGGTGACCAGGAGCTGTGTGAGAAGAAGCCCCTTGAGGCACCTCACTGCAGCAGTGCCTTGGGTCAGCCTGTCACGCCATGTCAGCACTGCAGAGTGGCGAAGGCTGTGCGCCAATGATGCAGGGCACGTTCTGTGCAAGCATATGATCCCAATGCTGGGAGCCGTGCAGCTTCATGAGCACTCAGCTTAACTGTCTGCCAACATGGTGTCAGCTGTGCCATCAACATCATCATCATCAGCAGCAGCAGCAGCCATTAACATTTTTGACATGGGCCTCTCAGCACCTTGGCCCTCAACCTTGAGCCTTCATTGCAGTGGACCACTCAGTGTGGACCCCTACAAAACGGGTTTTGTCTGTGTGGAGTTCCCATGCACATGGCATACACATGGCTTGCACATGGCATACACATGGCCAAGACATGGCATACACATGGTCATGGTCGCCTACCACCTACAGCATTGCCTGACCCCTAAGGGCTATGACGTAGAGTTGGCATGGCAAAACATGCGCTAATGTAAGCTGATAACAGCTAAAGAATGGGGGGCACACACTACTGTACCTCAGCGGGCTGCTGCTGCTGGGCCTTGGGTTGCTTGTCTCGCACCCGCTTGTAGCCCAGGCCAGGGTACTCCTTGCCCTTGGCGGGCAGAGCTCCCTGCTCTGGCCACCAGCACAGCTCCAGTGGGCGCCACTTGCTCTCCCCAATGCGCTGCATGTTCAGCGCTGCATTGCAGTCCCTGTCCAGCCACCTGCCTGGCTGTGGTGCTGGTTTGGCTTTGGCAGCCTTGCCCTTGCCCTTTGTGGGCTTAGCTGCCGGCTCAGCCTTGGTGCGCTTGCTGCGCTTGGCTGGCAGGGGAGTGCTGGGCCCAGGCTCCGAGGCTGCAGGCTGTGTGGCCTCCTGGCTGCTGCGTGGGGCCTGTGGGGGCTTGCGGGGGGCCACCACTGGGCACCACATCATGCCCCGCACCGGCTGGTCACGCTGCTGGCTCCAGGCTGGACGCAGCAGGCGGCATTCCACCTGCCCTGCTGGGGGCTTCCAGCCTGCATCCGCTTCGTCTTCTTGCAGCCGCGCAGCACGGCGCCACCCGGGACTTTGATGACCTGCAGGCAATCACAATCAGCACTGTGACAGGCCATTACGACAGGCCATTTTGACAGGCCGGCACACAATGCGGGGACACAATGCGGGGACACTAACAATGCGGGGGCATACAACGCGGGGGCGGGTGCGCACCTGTCGGCGCTGGGTTTTCCATTCAGCCCTTCGCTCCTCGCGTTGTTTGCTTGGACCTGCGCTGGCATGAACAATAGCGATGTAAGCAGCGCGGAGCTCATCGGACTGCACAGTTGCACCGGACCACACCACGACTACGACGAACCTTGTTTTCGCGGGCTTTCAATCGGAAGCGGCTCTTGCTCCGCGGCACTGGGCCGCTTCCTCGGAGGCATTGCGCCACTAGGCTCACATCTACTAACACCTGCTGATACCTACTTATACCCAGGAGGCGATGTCACTCACTCTCGCACTCCCAAAGGGCACTTCCAAAGAGCACTTCCAAAGGGCACTTCCAAAGGCTTCATCAGCATGCTTCCTGGGCGCATTCCTAGCCCAGGCCAACCTCGCAGGCCCAGCGTCAAGCCGCAGCCGCATGGGCCTCTCAGTAGTGCTGCACAGCCCAGATAGCTCTGCCAGCGTGCCGTGTGTTGCCCCTGGCGCCCCACTGGGCTGACCCTGGGGAGGTGTGTGCGGGTGCCACACACCACAGGCCCCGGCTGCACCTGCCCTTCCTCCTCTGTACCCGAGCCCTACCCCTACCCCTGCCCCTGGTGATGCACCCTGCCCCTGACTCTACCCCTGCCCCTGGTAATGCACTCTGACCACATAGGCCCCACCAGAGTTCAATGACAACCCTCCACCTGAGAAATACCACATGGAGGAGATGGTCCACTTCCACGTTGCTGCAGTCAACGCCCAGCTCCAGCAGCTCTACTATGGTGGGCATCATGGACTCAAGCAGCTGTGACGCCATGGCTGGGCCTACGCCACCACCTCCTGCCCCCTACTGCACTCTGTGACACCTCATCTGCTGCCCCTGCCCATACTGCCCCCGCCCCTGCTGCCCCTGCCCCTGCTGCCCCTGCCCTTCCTCCTCCTGCACTACACCCCTCTGCTGCTCCTGTGCCTCATGCCTTCGGTGCCCCATGCCTTTGGTGGGTGGTAGGCAGACAGAGTGCCAAACCTGTGACGCCCTAGGGGAAGGTCAGGAGTCAAGCCTAGTATCACACCCTCTTCCCTCCTTGCTGATTGTTTGTCTCCATGCGTGTAGTTCTCCCAACCTTCCTCTGGCTTGCTTCCTTTGCTTCCCTCCCTGCATCCAGTTGTTTATGTTGCCCACTGCCGTCTGCCCTCTGCCCAGCCCACCTTCAGAACTGCTATTGTCAAGGGGCACAGGGGCAAGACGTTTGTCTACGCTCCCTGCAGCCCACAGCCCTGCCTGTGCAGTGTGAGTAGCAAGTGAATGCAGCGGTCCTCCTGTGCTGCGCCCGGCTGCAGGCTTCCTGGCCGCACTGGCCCTCAATCGCACGCTGGTCATGCCCCGAGTGAGTGCCCTGCTTACACTCACCCTGCCACCACCACCCCGCCCCTGCCCCCAGCTCCACCAGGCCGCCTCAGCTGATCCACCAGCTGCATGTGACTGCCTATGATGCACTCGCCTACAGGCGTGCATGGTGCAGGCTGTGCATGTGTGCACCTGCTAGTGAAGGATAGCCCGCGGCTCAGCCCATGCATGCATGTAGTTGTATACGGCCTGCCAATGCTGATGTCAACGCACCGTGCATCGCTTACGTTGTACCACTGATGTTTGCTTACGTATAACTGCCATTTTCATAGTCTCATGCGTTGCAAGTGTGAATGGCCTCTTCATGCAGGCCAACTGCTTCTGCTCTCGCAACTGGTATAGGTAGGTCGAGCATGGAAGACAAGTGTTCGTTGCCCTGATCTTATCTGTGCCATAGACATGCTGCATGCGCATTGCGTCCAGCTACTCATGACAGGCAAACGCAGCTTTGGCTTCAGCTCTTTAGCTCAGCCCCTGCTGCTTCTTCCGTGTTGCCCTGGCCTGCTGTTGCCCTGCTGCCCTGGAGGCTGTTGCCCTGGCTGCTGCTGCTCTTTCTGCTGCTGACTTGGTTGCTGCTTGCTGTGCAGAATGCACAACTGCCGCATCAATGACGACCGTGACACCCAGTTCCCCTACACCTGCACCATGCACGACATCCTGCGCACGCGCTATGTGAGGCTGGCTGGAGCCCACTGCCTGCTCATGATCCTTGACGCCACCCACACTCAGACCCTCTGCCCAGCATCCATTGTTTGGCTGGCTGCCTGGACTGACTGACCCGACTGACTTGGCTTACCTGACTCTGACCTGACCAAGACAAAAGCCTTGGCTGCCTGCATGCGCCTGTCACCTGCTGCTTTGCAGCTCGACCCCTAGCCCCTGCTATGCTGCCAGCACCTTCTGCCTAGCTAGCATTGCTGCTGTCCAGCTGTTCGCCAGCACCACATCCCACACTCCATATTGTCACAGCCATCTCCATAGCATCGCCCATGCATCGCCTTCTAGTTGAATGGTTAAAATGGCTAGCCTTATCATATTCGGCAATGTAACAATTATGAAGAAAAACATCATTGTCAGAGTTTTCGGCATGACTGTCTTCAATACTAACTTTACCAGCACGTAATGGTTTTACTTCACTATGCATCCCCCTGGCAGCACCTTGGCCCTCAACCTTGAGCCTTCATTGCAGTGGACCACTCAGTGTGGACCCCTACAAAACGGGTTTTGTCTGTGTGGAGTTCCCATGCACATGGCATACACATGGCTTGCACATGGCCAAGTCATGGCATACACATGGTATACACATGGTCATGGTCGCCTACCACCTACAGCATTGCCTGACCCGTTAGGGCTACACCGTAGAGTTGGCATGACAAAACATGCGCTAATGTAAGCTGATAACAGCTCAAGAGGGAGGGCACACACTACTGTGCCCCAGCAGGCTGCTGCTGCTGCTGCTGCTGCTGGGCCTTGGGTGGCTTGTCTCGCACCCGCTTGTAGCCCAGGCCAGGGTACTCCTTGCCCTTGGCGGGCAGAGCTCCCTGCTCTGGCCACCAGCACAGCTCCAGTGGGCGCCACCTGCTCTCCCCAATGCGCTGCATGTTCAGCGCTGCATTGCAGTCTCTGTCCAGCCACCTGCCTGGCTGCGGTGCAGGCTTTGCCTTAGTAGCCTTGCCCTTGTTGGGCTGGGTGGGCTCAGCTGCCGGCTCAGCCTTGGTGCGCTTGCTGCGCTTGGCTGGCAGGGGAGTGCTGGGCCCAGGCTCCGAGGCTGCTGGCTGTGTGGCCTCCTGGCTGCTGCGTGGGGCCTGTGGGGGCTTGCGGGGGGCCACCACTGGGCACCACATCATGCCCCGCACCGGCTGGTCACGCTGCTGGCTCCAGGCTGGACGCAGCAGGCGGCATTCCACCTGCCCTGCTGGGGGCTTCCAGCCTGCAGGCCTGGTAGCCCTGCGCTTGTTCAGCTGCCTCTCACAGGGCTGCTGGCCATTCACCGCTGAGCTGACCCTGGGCCGCTTCCTCGGAGGCATTGCGCCACTAGGCTCACATCTACTAACACCTGTTGATATCTACTTATACCCAGGAGGCGATGTCACTCACTCTCGCACTCCTAAAGGGCACTTCCAAAGAGCACTTCCAAAGGGCACTTCCAAAGGCTTCATCAGCATGCTTCCTGGGCGCATTCCTAGCCCAGGCCAACCTCGCTGCATCCCCCTGGCAGCGCCTGGTTGGCAGGACCCGCACTCCCTTGAACAGCAGACCCTGGCTCAAAAGCCTATTGCCCTCCAGGCCCAAAGGATGTAGCCCCAGCATCTTGCTGCTGGAGGGTCCCCTGCCATGGTTGCCTGACCCTCCAGTGCTGGTTCCTTGCCCTCTTGTGAGATGCTGCTGAGGCCTGAGGCGATTGCACCTGCACCTGCTTGCCGCCACGCCAGGTCATCAAGGGCATCCGCCTCCCGACACCCTGGGGGACCACGGGTGTGGTGCACGTGAGAGAGTGAGTGAGGTGGGGCAGAACGAGCTGGCTTGAGGTTCAGGCGCTGCTGTTCAGCCTTGTTGCATCATGGGGCCCAGCACCTTGGCCCTCAACCTTGAGCCTTCATTGGGGCATATCATGGGGCCCAGCATGCGATGACGAGCAGCATCAGATGCATGGCAGTCAAAAGCTGCAGGGTTGCAGGGCGTGACTGTGTTGGCGTTGTTTTGACTGTCAGAGTGAAGCCTGGGCTAGCAGCAATGACACTGGCCTTGCTCACAGACCCAGTAGAGGTATCAGGGTGGCTCCCCGTGCAGCACTGCATATGGTGGGTGGCTTGGTGGCGTGCAGGTATTCATTTCTGGAGAACCCTCGCACTCCAGCAGAGATCAAGGTAGGTGGTGGAGTTTCTCTAGGGTAGGGGGCACGCAGGCTCTGCCGGAGTAATCTTCATTCTTTCCTCGTCGTCTTCCTCTAGGTGCTGGGGTAGAGCGCACTCTCTGCGACACCCTGGCAATGTTGCTGGAGGTGCTGGTGTTTCAGCACCTCGGCCCTCAACCTTGAGCCTTCATTGCAGTGGAACACTCAGTGTGGACCTCTACAAAACGGTGTTTTTCCTGTGTGGAGTCCCCATGCACATGGCATACACATGGTCATGGTCGCCTACCACCTATAGCATTGCCTGACCCAGAGGGTTATGGAGTAGAGTTGGCATGACAAAACATGCGCTAATGTAAGCTGATAACAGCTAAAGAATGGGGGGCACACTACTGTGCCTCAGCGGGCTGGGTCTTGGGTGACTTGTCTCGCACCCGCTTGCAGCCCAGCTCAGGGTACTCCTTGCCCTTGGCCGGCAGCTTCCCCTGCTCTGGCCACCAGCACTGCTCCAGTGGGCGCCACCTGCTCTCCTCAATGCGCTGCATGTTCAGCGCCACTAGGCTCATACCTTCTCATATCTGCCCATACCTACTTATACCCAGGAGGCGATGTCACTCACTCTCGCACCTCCAAAGGGCAAGCCTCCAAAGAGCACCTCCAAAAGGCCCTTATAAAAGGCCTGTTCCTGACCAGCAAGGGCAGGCTGCGCCGCTTGCTGGTGTTTCAGCCTGAAGCCTCTGCCCTTCTATGCCCTGCCCTCCTTTGCCATGCCATGCCAGGCCATGCCCTCCTTTGCCCGTGCCTTGGCCCTTGCCTTGGCCCCTGCCCTGCCCTGCCCTGCCCTGCCGCCACCCATTGCTCATTCCTCGCATCTGCCCCGTTCTGACTCCCACAGAGTTCACGGCTGGTAGTGCAAGCGGCAGCGCCAGGCAGCCTGGGCAGCCTTGAACCCCGCCAGGACGGCAACGGCAGCGCAGTGATCGAGGTGCCCCTAGGCCTGGCCATAGAGGACTGGGCAGACCTGGTGGGCCCAGTGGCAGCACGCTACAGGACACTACACCTGACGGATGCGCCCCGCATGCTGTCCACTGGCTTCAAAAACACCACGGCACACCTGCTGCTGGACTACAAGCTGCGCCACCATGCAACCTTTTGGTGTTGTAGGTGAGGCATGTAAAGCTGTAATAGCTGCACGGCATGAAGGCATGCATGGTCGCATGACAAGCAAGGTTGCATGGAATGGCATGTATGCATGCAGAAATGTCACGGCAAAGCTTCACCGTGCATGCTGGCCTGCCATGCAGGGACCCCGACCATATGATGAAGTTCAATGTCACGGACAGGGAGGTGTTCCAGATGCTGCCACCCAGCAGGCACGGCTTGCTGCAGTACTAATAGTTTGTTGGAGTTTGCAGCGTTGCCTGGAGAGCAGCCTCTTGGAGCTAAAGACATTCGTTAGGGTGTGGGTTTATGACCCAAACCAGGTGCTTGACCCCAAGGCCGCGAGCCCTGACAGGTCTGCTGGAGTTTGCCAACCTGTTATCTAGGGCTCCCCGCGAAGTTGACCATGCACGACATACTATTCAAGCGGCATACAGCTAATGACCTTACTACTGCATCACACATGGCTGCATCAGTGTGCAGCAGCCGCCATGGTCGTGGTGACACTAGACTTGATCTTGGGCCGCTGGACTCACACAGCTGCTTGTATGCCGTGGTGCCTGGGCGTGTTTGGTACCAGCCCCTAACACCCTTGCATCCGCTCACTGTAGCTGCCTGTCCAGCAGGCATGGTGTAAATCAATACCGTCACCGTGCACCCTGCGTGCAAGCATGAAAGACAACAAGACTACGCCCTCGCCATCGGGCGTACATTTAGGGGAGAGAGTAGCCTCGGGGAAAGCCTCCAATCACGCAGCCCGCATGCACCTCTTTTGGTACATCGTCATAAGTAGTCCAGGGTGTTCCCCTACATTACCACCTCCTGAGCCACTTGACATCCATTGCCTTGCTGCCGGGTTTGAGAGGCCGGCACGTAACCAGGCGACAACGGTTCAATGAGCTGGGGTTTGCAATTATAAGTGTGCCCAAGACAAAGTGCAGTTTGCGACAACGTGCTTGGCTTCTGACATCGTACCATACATACGTGGCTGCATTACATGGCGGCAACCCAGCCTGTCAGGGCTAGGGGGCGCCTGGTGCTCTGCTGTGTCAGTTCATGCTGTCATGCTCGCACGCACTCCACTGCTACGTAACCCATGCTGTGCATAAATGCAACCCCACATGCATGCGTCTCTTTCCATGCATTGTGCAGTCCTAACCAATTGAAAACACCACCCCATGGAGTTCTTCATGCGGGCTCAGGGTGTATGAGGGACAGTGCTCTCCCAGCAGCCCCCTGGGCCTCCCAGGGTTCATTGTGGATGCGGATGTGGATGCATTGCCGGGGCAGGCCGGTTGGGAGGCAGGGTCCAAGGGTGACGTTGCCTGCCTGTCTGCCTGCCCCTGCTCACGGCCCAAGGTCTTTGTCTAGCTTCTTGACTAGCTTCAGCAAACCGTCATAGTTGAAGGGCGCCTCAGGATTGCTGGGGTCCACGTACAACCGCCTGGAAGCAGGCCACACGTGCCACCATGCCGCATCAGTCAGCAGCAGCTGATGCGGAAAGACCAGCCAGTAGCCCTCGAGTGACCAAGCTCATCACCAGCACACGGAAACAGCAAGGAGGGCAGCAGCGTGTGAGGAGAGGCGCATCGCAAGGCTGGAAGCCCTTGAGCCTGCACCCCAGTGCTGCCCTCCCAGGATTCCAGCCAAGGGCCACCATATGCTCGGACGTGCCAGCGGCGTAAAACAGCCGGGGGCCAGTCAAGGCTTCCAGAAGGTGATACGCACCTGAACAGCAAGTCCAGAAGCATCTCCAATTTGACGTACAGCGGCCGTGTTTTTGAGGTTTCGAACCCGGCACTGTCGCGCGGTCGAAAAATGTCGCTGTTGCCCGCGCCACCTTCCGACTTGTCGGCGCTGCCTTCCAGGCGCTCTTTGTCCATAGCCCACTCCAGGATGTTGGTGTAGCCTGCGTGCCAGAGAATAGGTAACGCACAAACTTTACAGCGCTCTGACTCCCGCCCCCACACACAGTCGGTGCAAAACACAGGAACTGTGAAAACGGGTTTGCTGCCTGCCGCCCCATCGGCCAGACCTGCGGCCTCCAGGTCGGCCTCTTCCGGCAGACTTTTCATGTCGGCGACGCGGGCCAGAGCTTCCAAGAAGTCGACGAAGGTGACGCTGGAGTAGCGCTGGTAGTCCTTCACCTCGTCCAGCACGTACATCCGACTCCACAGGAAGCACAGCGCAGCATCCTGAGCCGCGCATCGTGTCAAGCACACGTGTGCGGTCACACATTTCGATTGACGCCAGCGCACAGTTGTGACACCGCTGTCGACACATGACCAGGCTCGTGCTTTGGGTGGCTGGGCTAGTCAAGTGGGCTACTGCTTGCAGCACATTACATGCTCGAACCTCCCCCTGAAACCAGCACCCACACCTAGCCTACAGCCATGCTTCAGCCCACACCTGCTCCCGGGCCACCTCCTCCTTGCCCTTCGTGTCCTTCCTCCTCTTCACTCTCTCCCCTGCCCCGCCTCCCTTCCCATCTGCACTCTATCATCACTCTATGTTCACGCTACCTGTGTCACAGTCGCCCTGAACGCCCACACACCTGCAGCGTGAAGCCGCTGTCCACCAGGTGTGCGTCATTGCACAGCTGCAGCCAGCCCTCTAGCCGGACCTGCTTGCTGCGCAGCCCACCCCCCACTGGCTTCAGGCGATACCGCGAGTACAGCGCCTTCAGTAGCACCTGACCAAACAGGAGATGAGCACCAGGCTGGCCGGCAAGCAGGTTGGCGATCAGGTGCCTGGGTAGGCGGGCCAGCAGGCAGGCCAAGGGAGGCAGTGCAGCAGGCAGGCTGCATGGGTGCATGGATGCAGTGCAGTGCATGTAAAGCAGGCAGTACAGCATATGAACAAGAGACGTGCAGGCATGCTGCGGCAGGCTGTGTGATTGGTGGCAATGGCAGGTGGCGTTGCTAGCAGGCAGCGCTATGTGCCAACCCCTGCCTGCCTACTCCTGCCTGCCCAGCTCAGTGGTGCCTGGCCCTCTGCCCAAGGTCCACAGTTTCAGCATGCAGGCGCTTGACACACATGAGACAGTTGTGGCCTCGCCAGGCAAGCAGAGGCCTTCAAGGCCTGCGTACCCCTGCCCTGCCCAGCTTCCCGGCCCAGGGCTCTGCTGCCTGTCTCCCTTGCACCTGGTGGCGCTTCAGCAGCAGGTCCACTTCCTCAGTGTACAATCGGTTGAGGCGGAAGTCATTAGACACATGGCGCGCCGCTGCAGACCACATCACAACAGTCATGTCACACATCACTCACACTTACATTGAAAATGAAACAGGATCCAAACGCGCAGACATTCAACGTGCAAGGTGGCTTCCCACTGGGCTGCGCAATGGCATGCTGCTGCTGCTGCTGATGATGCTGCTGGCATTGTCGCCACCGCCCTACCCTGACCAGCACCCCTGCAGCTAAGGCAGACCCAGTGCCAGGTCATGATTGCCACAGCTGGCTGCTGCATGTCTGCTGATGCTCATGAGACTAAAACCTGTGGTAGCATGCTGGCTAATGGCTTAACCATATGCATAACCATGCGCACTGCAATGGCAGTGACTGCATGCACTGTGATGCTGATGCCCTGTGTGACCCCAGTGTGATGGGTGTGTGGTAAAGACCCCAGTGTGATGGGCCTGTAGGGGTTGTGGAGAAGGGTAAAGGAGTGACGAGTAAGGTGTGAGTGAGGGCGAAAGCATATGGTGGAGGTGGTGAGGCTCTGATCCAGCTAGGGTTGGAGGACTGGGAGGTGAGCCTGCAGCAGGTCCCACCTGGTGGCAGGTTGGCCATGATGTTGTTCTGCAGCAGCAAACGCACAGCCTCCGCCACATCTTCCGTGGCCTGGCCTTTGCCATACTTGGCAATGCCTGCACCACAGCAGGTGACAGGAGGCAACAGTGATGGGGAGGATACGGTGACCCCTGCCAGGCAGGCAAGCACAATGACTATCTGCTGCTCCGCTCTCTAGCCTTCCCTGCCCGCCTTTTTGTCCCTCCTATCCTAAAATGCCCTGCGCCAGCGGACCTGGCCAACCCGACCCGGCTGACCTGCCCTGACGATGCATTCCAAGAACTCGTAGCGCATTAGCGCATTCTCCAGGTTGACGGCAGCCTCCAAGCTTTTCTTGTCTGGCTGAAAGTTGCAGATGATGAAGATGGTGTCGCAGTCAGAGCGCTTGAGGTAGTTGGAATCACTGTCAGCGATCTGACACTCATCCTGTGAGGGAGGGGCGGCAGGGGCAGGCAGAGGGCAAGGTGCGGTGCAGGATGACCCTGGCTGGATAGGCGGTTTACTCGCTGATATCTGGAAAGGTGGCAGGCAGGCAGGCAGGCAGGCAGGCAGGCAGGCAGGCAGGCAGGCAGGCAGGCAGGCAGGCAGGCAGGCAGGCAGGCAGGCAGGCAGGCAGGCAGGCAGGCAGGCAGGCAGGCAGGCAGGCAGGCAGGCAGGCAGGCAGGCAGGCAGGCAGGCAGGCAGGCAGGCAGGCAGGCAGGCAGGCAGGCAGGCAGGCAGGCAGGCAGGCAGGCAGGCAGGCAGGCAGGCAGGCAGGCAGGCAGGCAGGCAGGCAGGCAGGCAGGCAGGCAGGCAGGCAGGCAGGCAGGCAGGCAGGCAGGCAGGCAGGCAGGCAGGCAGGCAGGCAGGCAGGCAGACAGGCAGTGTCTGACCAGGAAGGCGGTGTAGGCGTTGAGGGACATGTGGTAGGGGTCGCTGGCCCCCATGGCTGCATAGTACAGAAAGGCGGCATACCAGGACTGGTACACCTCCAGCAGCACATTGTGCACCTGCGGCAAGCGCCAGTGCGCCAGGGTCAAGCTAGGGCAGGAACCAAGGTCAGGGCCAGGGCGAAGGCAGGGCCAGGGCCAAGGTAGGGCCAAGGCCCAATCAAGGGTGGCTGGTGGGCCAGCTAGGTCTCAGGCACTGGTAGGGGTGATGGGTCACGTATGCAAGAGTGGCGGTGCGCCCGGTATACATCAGAGCATGGCATGCTAGGATAGCCATGCAGAGCTGCAGGCTAAAGCAAGCAGCAGTGTGCGAAGGTGCAGGTAAGGATGTCAGTGGGCTCAAGTGCAGGAGTGTACTAAGGAAGGGGAGCGGAGCTGAACCCTGTTGCAAGCATGCTCTTGGTGAGCTCAATGATAACATCTACTACAGGCACCTTAGGCCACACCCGATTGTGCCCTGACCCACCTCCTCAAGCATGGTTTTGTCGTCTTTGGTGCTCTTGCTGTTGGCCTTGTTCTCACGAGCCATCATGCTGGTGAACTTTTCCTTGCTGCAAGCACGCTGCCAGTCACGCTCAAACATTTTCTCCAGGGCCTGAGATCAAGCATCACCAGAGCAGCATCAGAAGCAGGGACAAGGTGGGGGCTGCAGGAGTGACTGGGTGCCATAACAGTGCAGCAGAAGTGTCGAAAGTAGGCATGGACACAGCAGGGGTGGTGGCAGCAGGGAAGATTAGAAAGGTGATGTTGGGTGTAAGCGACCGCGAGGGAAAAACTTGTGCATGAGGAGGCTCACAACTTGTGCCTTGTGCTCACACTCAACTGATCAAGACATTTCACACTCCTCGCACACTTGCCCTGATACAGCTACCGCGTGCGTAGCTTGCTGTGACATGAGCTCACCACGGGCGTATCCAAGAAGTTGCGTGCGTCGCATTCCTTGAGCCGCGGTTTGAAAATTGACACAGGCAATGTCCAGGGTTCGCGCTCCTCCACAACCTTGACTTCCACCGCCTCAACCCGAGTAGAGGTATGCGTCTTAATGATCTTTTTTGCCTGCGCCACGACACGCGCTACGACTCAGCGACCGAGCGTGACAAGCATTAGGACGACGGGCACTCCGGTGAACAGTTGACTCAACACATCAGCTGCGGGCTAACAGTGCTCGCTGCCCTCATGTAAGCGGTATGTTCAGGCAGTGCAGCACCACCCCACAGGAAGCCACTTACAAAGATCACTAGCTGCAGGTTGTCTTCCCGAAGGTCGCCAAAGGCCGGGGCGGTCAGCAGGTCAGGCCGTTTCACTGGCAGCGTGTGGCGGCTTGGCAGTGGCACCAGGTAGGGTACCTGCGGGCAGAGCAGGGTAGAGGGCGTATGGTCCAGGGTCAGAGCCATAGGGGCTTGAGGCAGTGGCTGGACCTAGATACGCAGGAGCAGGGCAGGGGTGTGGGCAAGGGAGCTGGGGCATGTATGAGATGAGTGAGCTGGCCCCTTTCCCTCCGCATGCCCGATACCCCTGCCTCTACCTGCTTCCCTGCCCTGCTCCCCTGCCTTCGCCTGTCTCCCTAGCTCTGGACCCTGGCCTGTCTCTACTCACCGGCTTGTACGGGATGAAGGGCGGGGCGGAGCCAGGCGGCTTGGCAATCAGGTTCAGCACCTCGGCCAAGGGCATGGTCTGCTGCAGTGCCTGGGGCACAGTGGAGGGGCGGGGGGGCGGCAGCACAGCATCCACCGACACCTCGTCCAGCAGCACCCCGCTGTTATAGTACCTGGAGGCAGGGGAAGGGAGGGGAGGGGGAGAGCACACCACCAGCAAGGAGATGCACAGCTGCAGGTGGGGGGGTCCTCGGCACTGAGGGAGGTGGGAGTGGGCGCCATCAAGGGACCCTGCAGGTGGAATAGTCAGGCGTGAGTAGTGCAAAGGAAGAGGGCGCTGTGCTGTGCTGTGCTGGACTGTTCCTACCCTGCTGGAGGGCAGCGTCCCTGACCAGGATGAACCATGGGTGAGACATAGAGCAGGCTGAGATGTAGCTCAGTTCAGTTCAGTTCAGTTCAGTTCAGGGCAGTTCAGTTCAGTTCAGTTCAGGGCAGGGCAGTTCAGTTCAGTTGAGTTCAGGGCAGTACTCTGGTCATCAGCAACCACCCAAAGCAGTGACAGGCATGGGAGCACAGGCCGCACTCACATGTAAGCCTTGCGCCCATTGGGCAGCTGGTAAGCAGGGAACAGGCCGTCACACACTCGCGAGCCCTCAACCTTCTCAAACACCGTGAGGGTGGGCCGCGAGCTGTCGCCGCTCAGGAGGGCTGTCTCCTCAAAGCTAATGACTTGCCGCATGCGCTGCGGTCCTAGTACGACCTGCATGGTACAGCTGCCGCACAGCCTGAGAAGCAGGAAATCAGCATCACATCCGCTGCACAGGCTAAGCAGCACAACACCAAGATAAGCAACACAGCCGCTGCACAGGCTGAGAAGCACAAGCTGATGAGCAACACAGCAGCTGGACTGCCGGAGTGGCACCAGGGATGCCGGAGTGTCATGAGGCTGCACGGCCCGGCCCCAGCAGTGTGGCAGCGCCCCTGGGTATGTCTGACCTTCAGCGGCAGGGGCTTTTGCTTGGCTTGGCTGCCTGACTGCTTAGCTCGTGGTTCTGACATGTCGTGGCCACTGCCTGGGCCACTGCCGGCTGCTGCAGCCTCCTGCTGGGCCTCCTCGGCTGACTGAGCTACCTCCACCACCTGCAAGACCATAGGCAGCAGCAGGAGCATCAGCATCAGCGGCATCAGCATCAGCATCAGCAGCACGTGGTGCAAGCAGCAGCAGCAGCGGCGGCAGCGGCAGCGGCGGCGGCAGCAACAGCAGCAGGACATGCAGGTGACTCCTAGGGACTGCGGCAGGGTGGCTGACTTAACCCCAGAGCAAGGGCTCACTACCCCACACTCGGCACGCATGCTAGGGTCGGTCCTCCCTGCCACAGCCCTTTCCGCACTAGCCCTGCCCTTCTGCCTTGGCCCTGGCACTGAGCCCTGCCTTTAGCCTTGCCCTCGGCCCTGCCTTTGGTCCAGCCTGCGGCCTGCCCCCTCCTCTGCCCCTGCCCCCTGCTCCTGTTGCCCGCTGGCTGGCAGGCATGCAGCGCACCTCAGGGTGTGGCTGCAGCACAGTCAGCGCCACCCTGCCGGCCTCCCTCTCCCGTGTGGAGGGTCGTGAGTTGGCGTACTCGCTGACCTGCTGGCTCAGTCCCAAAGTGTTCACGCGGCCCAGGGTCAGCATCTGCGGTCATGCAGCCAGGTGCAGGCAGGCAGGCGTGCAGGCCATCAGCTGACAGGGCAACAGGGGGCAGGGAGGCCACCCGGTGGTGAGCAGCACAAGGTGGCAGCCTCAGAGACTACGAGTCATGGGGGCCAGGGGCAGCAGGGGCAGGGGGAGCAGCAGGGGGAGGGGCAGCAAGGGCCAGGGCAGGAGTACTAGTAGCCATTACTGTGTCCTGAGCTCATGTCGTACAGGTTCATTCTGCAGGCCAGGGGGTCAATGCAGCAGCAGCAGGCACCCACCCGCTCCGATCCCACCCCCAGAACCCTGCTCCCATGCTCGCGACCTGGGCCTCTCTGTCTGCCTGCCCCTCCCTGCCCAGCCTGACCTGGGTGGCTGCGGTCATGAGGCCCTCCTGCTCGCGGGGAGGCTGTGTGGACATGAGACGCTGCGCGGGCCGGTTCAGCAGCCGCTCGCCCGCCACCTCCCGGTACTCGCTCACGGCAGGCTCCCACCGGGCTTGCCCATGACGGTGCCTCACCTCTGGCGAACCCTGTGGCGGGCCGGCAGCACCACCACCATCATCATCGTCGTCGTCACCAGCAGCAGCACTTGCCATCATCATCAGGACCATCTTCACCATCACTGCATTGCCAGCTCCACCTCAGATAACCCAGGGCAGGCGGTAGCTTCCCCCTATAGCTGTGGCTGGCTTAAGGCAGTGCATGTGTGCTGTATGAGGGAGGCAAAGCAGAGGTCGCGCCTACCACCATTGCAGGCACCGCCAGCCACAACAACAGCGCTGCCGAATATGATGGTGAGGAGGGGCTGTCTTGGAGGGGCAAGGTGCAGCACAGGGTGGCGACTGGCTAAAGCGCAGCATGGTTCAAGGCCGCAGCAGGCACAGCAGCAGACCCCATGGCACCAGAGGTGGAGGTTGGTCACATGGAAGAAGGTGGTCAGGGGCCCTTCCCCTCGCCCTGCCCCTCGCCCTGCCCCTCGCCCTGCCCCGCGCCCTGCCCCGCGCCCTGCCCCTCTGCCCTGCCCCGCCGCCCTGCCCTCAGCCCTGGATGGTGAGATGATCTGCCATGCTGCTGCTGCTGCTGCTGCTGCTGCTGGGCCGTCTATCAGTAGAGAGCATGCCCTGTGTGACACTGCCAGTGACAGGCCCTTCACCAGCCACAGTGCGCTCCCCCCCTCACATTCCACAAGTGGTTCAGTGGCCGGCACAGCAGCTTGCCCAGCGCCTTGGCGGACTCCGGCTCCTCATCCAGCCAGTCGCCATACTCATCCCACAGGGGCTGTGGCGCCACAGGGGCACAGCCCACCAGGCAGCACCAGGCACAACAGGACGTGGCAAGCCAGCAGCCAGGCAAATGGCAACAGGGAATGAGATGAGATAGTACAGCAGACAAGCAAGCTGCAGCTTGTAAGATTCGAGGTACAGCAAAGAACTACAGCAGAGCACAAGGCTGCCACCCAAACACAGGGGCAGTGTCATTGCTGAGCAGGCACCTCGTCAGGTGGCCAGCAACAGAGGCTGAGATGCGCGAGCGCTTAGTCAGCTTGGGTGCTGGCCCAGCCCCCTGTCCAGCATAGACTGGGAGGTGGGTGCGCTATGCGGCGTTCCAGGGTATGCCCTCTTCTCCGTACCTTGCGGAAGGATCGCTTGCCTCCATCGTCTCGAGGACCATTGCCTGATTGGGACGCGTCCGATCCCAGGCCATCCGCCCCTGCCGTAAACGTGCTGTCCAGCCAGCTTAGAAAGCGTTGCCGCGAATCGCTAGTCATGACATCCGCACCGGCATTGCCGGGGACTTGCTGAGCCATGGAGGGCGCGCGGCTGGTTTCGCTCGCGGGAACCAGACTCCCAGCCTCACTTCCGCGAACTGACTCCGACGGGGGTTGCGTCCCCGACCACGACGCCTGCGGCTGCGGGGACGCCTGCTGTACCTGTGGTAATGACCCAGGACTTCTCTGGGCTGCTGCATTCCACCGCGCTGCCTGATTAGGCCCCATTGCGCTGCCGGGACTTTGCCCGGCCCACACGTCTTCCTTGTTCTCAACAATTGGCGGGAACACCACTTTGGGCCGAACGGTGATTGCAATCGCGGTGTCCACACTGTTATTCAACAACGCCCCGTTCGGAGACAGGCGCTGGGCCCGGTTAGATGCCGTGCGTCGACTCGCTTGCGACCTAGAGCCGAGGCTGTAGGTACTAGCGCTAGCCTGAGGACCGGGACCGCCCCCCGCGTGTCTCAAGTCACCACCGCTCACGGAGCGGCTGCTGGGGCTGCGCGCGGATGCAGTGCCGAGGGACATGGCGCTGGGGTTGGCACGGGGGAAGCCTTGAGGCGAGGCGCTGCGCTGGGCACTGGGCAGCGAGTAGGTGCTGTTGGGGGAGGTCAGGGGCGGCAGCAGGGCAGCGGTTGCACGCAGCTCATCGCTGATGTCAGTAGCCTGGGCAGGGGTGAGGTCAAGAGCAAGGTGGGCGGCAAGCATCGAAGTGAGGGCCGATGGGAGGTTCAGGGGACGAGATGTGAAGCAAAGGAGAGGTTGCCAACAGCAGCAGTTGCCAACAATAGCAGAGCACCAGAAACAGCACGCCTACTGTCTTCCCTCACCTCTCCTCACCCCACACTACCACACCTCACCCCTCGTGCTTGGCACCCCGTAGCAGGGGTGTGGGAGTGTGGTCAGCCGCACCTGCTCCAGCAGCTTGTCTAGGGCCAGGGTCCCGTGCAGCTCGGCCTTATACAGGCGCGTGCGGTTGGCTGGGTGCAGCGCCAGGTTTTGCAAGATGCCGCTGAGCAGGTGCAGCAGCTTGTCCTCGGCGCTGCCGCCCGGGGAGCTGGTGCTACGCAGCAACAGGCACCAGTGTCACCAGACTTCACATGCTGCGCAGCATTGGGCGCCAGGGGACATAAGGCTGGAAACCACCTGCAGCTGCAGTCTCAAGGCGGTCATGCAGCCCAGCAGGCAGGCAGGCGCCTCGGATGGTGCGAGGAGTAGGAGGGAACAGGAGGGCAGGAAGGGCAGAGAGTGAAGGCAGGCAACAACAATGCAGCACATTCGTGTCACACGTGACAAGGCCATCCCGCGTGCAAAAGCTTGCTCATTTCTACCCTGTCTGTCTCTGCCACCTGCGTTCACCAGGATTTGATCCTGGGGTCTGGGAATGGTGTGGCCTGGCTCACCTGACTGCTGCTGCCCTGCTGTACAGCAGAGTGGAGGTGCCCAGGAGCACCGGCAGCCCTTTCTTAGCCAGGAGGGGCTGGGCTGCCTTCAGCACGCTGATGTTGAGCAGGGCGGCCAGCGCCACAAAGTACATGTCCTGCTGGGCCTCCAGTGTGCTCATGTCCTTCTCATACCTGCCGGTCAGGGTGCACGTCACACTTGTCAATCGCCACATCACACTCGTCAACTGCTACAACACCTGAGTGTGCAGTCTGCTG
This sequence comes from Haematococcus lacustris, assembly GCA_030144725.1. NCBI lineage: Eukaryota > Viridiplantae > Chlorophyta > Chlorophyceae > Chlamydomonadales > Haematococcaceae > Haematococcus > Haematococcus lacustris. Next base: position 5,663,012 of record JASKMD010000011.1, read on the forward strand.
ACATCACCAATCTCATAGACAGGCACACACACCACCCTGATTGAACAGCTTTTCACAGTGGCAATTCCAGCAGTGGCCTGGCAATGCTGCTGCTGCTGCTGACATGCTGCTGCTGCTACTGCTGCTGCTGCTGCTGCTGCTGCTGCTGCTGATGATGATGATGATATTGCTGATGGGGTGACCCACATGGTTTGACCCTAACCAAACCAAATACATCCCTCATACCAACAGCACCAGCAGCACCAGCAGCACCACCACCACCAGCACCGGCAGCACCAGCAGCAGCACCACCACCTAGGCCTTACACGCCGTGGACATGCAGCGTCACGCGCCATGGAGATGCCATGATGGTCATGGTAATCAAGTGCCACAGTGGCAAAGACACCAGACTCTGCTGAAACCCACATGGAAGGGTCCTCCTCTGCCACCACCTTCTGCTCGGACACCGAGGCCAGGCTGCGAGGGGCTGCGGCGGCCGCCTCAGCAGCCGCTGCGCGCTGCATCATGCGCCGCTGCATGGGTCCCACTGCACCCTTGCCACCTAGCTGCAAAGGCAATACGAGCAGCAGGTGCAGTTTGGAGCAAGGCATGATGTAAATCAGCAGCAGCAGCAGCGGCAGCAGCAGCAGCAACTGCGGCTGCAGTGTCAGGGGCAGCACCAATAGAAATGGCAAAGCAACAACATTTAAGCAGCGCAGCAGCAGCAGGGTGCCAGCAACAAAGGGGTGAAGAGGGGCGACAGCAGCTGTTTTAGTGACGATAGAAGAAGCGGCAGGGTCTGCCACCTTCCAGGGGTAGGCTGGGGTGGGGCTGGAAGGGTGGGGCACACACAATGTCCTGGTGCCGTCTGTTGATGCGTTTGAGCAGCGCGATGAGGGCGTCCACCCCCCCTAAGACTGCGGTGGCTGCTTTGGCTTCCCGGGTGAACTCCCGCCCTCCCTGCAGCCACCGTGACAGACACAGCCACAGTGGCAGCAGCAAGCCGTCGCAGCAACAAGAGCAAGAACAGCGGCAGCAGACAGCAGTGACCACGTCAGCAGCAGTACACGTCAGCAGCACAAGTGACACGGTGCTGTTGCCCAGCAGGGGTGATCATGGGTCAGGGGGTTAAGGGATCATACACATGTCGGCAGCTGCAGTTACGGCAGCAATTGTGGAGATAACAGTGGCAGCGGGAAGGATGGCGGCTGGGCTATGGTGGTCAGCTGACCTCTGTGGAGCTGCCATAGGGGGCGGCAAAGCAGATGCGGGCGATGCCATGGCAGCCTCGGTACTCTAGTAGAGGTTGGCTGCGGGGCCAGCCAGGTCAGCAGCAGGCAGGTCAGCAGGCAGGTCAGCAGCCAGGTCAGCAGCAGGCAGGTCAGCAGGCAGGTCAGCAGGCAGGTCAGCAGGCAGGTCAGCAGCAGGCAGGTCAGCAGGCAGGTCAGCAGGCAGGTCAGCAGGCAGGTCAGCAGGCAGGTCAGCAGCCAGGTCAGCAGCCAGGTCAGCAGCAGGCAGGTCAGCAGGCAGGTCAGCAGGCAGGTCAGCAGCCAGGTCAGCAGGCAGGTCAGCAGCAGGCAGGTCAGCAGCCAGGTCAGCAGCCAGGTCAGCAGCCAGGTCAGCAGCAGGCAGGTCAGCAGGCAGGTCAGCAGGCAGGTCAGCAGGCAGGTCAGCAGCTAAATGTGGGGCTCAGGAGGGATGGCTGCGCACCGGCTGTTGACCAGATGGATGTAGGCTGTGACAGCCGGCACTATGCCGGCAGAAGGAGGGGTGGGCTTGGGCCAGGGGGTGCCTTCTGGCAGACTGACTGCCGGCATGTAAGCCAGGCTGCTGTGCCTGAGCACATGGGCAACAGGGAAACATGCAAGAAGGTAGGCAGGCTGCCGGGCAAGTGAGCAAATAGGCTGGGTGTGAGAAAATATGATTGTGTGGGATTGGTGGGTGAAATAACAGGCGGCGGCAGCGGCAGTGGAGGCAGCAGCAGGGGCAGCAGCGTGGAGAAGCGGCGGTGGCGAGCAGCAGCACGTGGCAGCAGCAGCAGCAGTAGCAGCAGGCAGCAGCGGCAAAAGCAGCAGCAGCAGCAGCAGCAGCAGCGAGTAGCGGCCTGAGCAGCGTGGGCTGGGTTGGGTCACCTTTCCATGAAGAATTCCAGGCAGCCTGCAGCGATGTCACGCAGGGAGGCGGGCCAGTATGGGGTGGCCACGATGGCTAGCAGCCGGCCCACCACGCCCCGTTCCACCACGTGTCTCTCCATGTGGGCGTTGCGCGCACAGGTGTTCCACAGGGTCAGCACACCCAGCTGCAGCGACTTCCAGGCCTGCAGCGCAGAGGGGAGCGAGGGCAGAGCAGGGGGCTGAGGGCCAGGGCCCAAAGTGGGAGCCAGGGTTGAGAAGGGAGCTCAGGGGGTGGGGCCAGGGCTGAGAAGGGGTGACCAGGGCATAGGCAGGGGGGGCAGGGGGGGAACCAGGGCATAGCAGGGGGCCAGGGCCAGAGCCAGGGCCAGGGGGCGGCCAGGCCAAGGTGTGGGCTGCAGGGCATAGGCAGGGAGCTGGAGGGCAGCCAGGGCTTGGGGGGGCGCCCCAGAGCCCCAGGGGGTGCCCCAGCTCCAGGGTGGGTGCGTCACAGTGGGTGTAGGCTCCCCTGGGAAAGGGCTCCCCAGCAGGGAGAGTGGTGGGCTCAGGTCAGGGCTAGGGCCCACAGGGTGCTGGGCTATGAGGGCTGGCTTGGAGCTTTACAGCTGTCCTTCCCAGGCTCCCCAGCAGGGAGAGTGGTGGGCCGCTGTCGGCCAGAGTGTTCACCGCACGCAGTGTTCCACAGTCTGTGTGGTAGGGCCTGGTGGCTGGGAGCTGGTGGCGGCAGCCACTGCCCCTGTCAGAGTGCTCACCGCACGCAGCCTCATGCCCACGATCTGCGTCAGGATGGCCAGCGCCCGCTCCATGTGCTCCTCCACTGTGGGGGAGGGCTCAGGGGCGCGCGCCTCCACGGTCCACCAGGTGCGGCTGGTGGGGCCGCGGGGGCTGCTGGGCTGCATGCGGGCGCTGCGGGGCGCGCTGAGCAGAAACATGTCCAGCTCGCGGCACTCCGGCGGCGTGTCGTCCTGCGGTGGACCAGTGGCAGGCGAGGAGTTGGCTTGAGGGAGAAGGTGGTTGAGGTGAGGAGCTAGAGTTGAGGCTGGGGTTGTCAGGGGGGGCTGAGAGGTGCGTTGAGAGGGCAAAGGTGGCAGGGGGGAAGGGGGGCACGGGGGAGGGGGCCAGGGGGGGCAGGGGTGGTTGCTCTGGTTCGGGGTGTGAGGCTGTGGTGATGCTGTTTATGTTGCACAGGGGTCAGCCAGTTGCACAGTGGTGGGTGGTGGTGTGGGTGAGGCTTACCTCGATCATGAACAGGCAGATGGAGGCCACCAGGAACTCGAACAGCTTGAGCACAGGGATGTCAGTGGCTTGGCCCGTCTCGTCCTGACATGGTGGATGCAGGGCAGGGCAGCTTCAGTGGTGAGGCAGGGCAGGGCAGGGCAGGGCAGGGCAGGGCAGGGCAGGGCAGGGCAGGGCAGGGCAGGGCAGGGCAGGGCAGGGCAGGGCAGGGCAGGGGCAGGGCAGGGCAGGGCAGGGCAGGGCAGGGCAGGGCAGGGCAGGGCAGGGCAGGGCAGGGCAGGGCAGGGCAGGGCAGGGCAGGGCAGGGCAGGGCAGGGCAGGGCAGGGCAGGGCAGGGCAGGGCAGGGCAGGGCAGGGCAGGGCAGGGCAGGGCAGGGCAGGGCAGGGCAGGGCAGGGCCGGGCAGGGCCGGGCCGGGCCGGGCCGGGCCGGGCCGGGCCGGGCCGGGCCGGGCCGGGCCGGGCCGGGCCGGGCAGGGCAGGGCAGGGCAGGGCAGGGCAGGGCAGGGCAGGGAGGGCAGGGCAGGGCAGGGCAGGGCAGGGCAGGGCAGGGCAGGGCAGGGCAGGGCAGGGCAGGGCAGGGCAGGGCAGGGCAGGGCAGGGCAGGGCAGGGCAGGGCAGGGCAGGGCAGGGCAGGGCAGGGCAGGGCAGGGCAGGGCAGGGCAGGGCAGGGCAGGGCAGGGCAGGGCAGGGCAGGGCAGGGCAGGGCAGGGCAGGGCAGGGCAGGGCAGGGCAGGGCAGGGCAGGGCAGGGCAGGGCAGGGCAGGGCAGGGCAGGGCAGGGCAGGGCAGGGCAGGGCAGGGCAGGGCAGGGCAGGGCAGGGCAGGGCAGGGCAGGGCAGGGCAGGGCAGGGCAGGGCAGGGCAGGGCAGGGCAGGGCAGGGCAGGGCAGGGCAGGGCAGGGCAGGGCAGGGCAGGGCAGGGCAGGGCAGGGCAGGGCAGGGCAGGGCAGGGCAGGGCAGGGCAGGGCGGAAGGCCTCACCTGTTCCAGCATGGCGGGCAGCCAGCTCTCCCCCACGGCCACCAGCGTCTCCAGGCCCCAGTTATCCTTCAGCTGCCGCTCGAACTTGCCGTTCAGGGCCTGCAGCTTGCCCTTGGTCATCTGCGTGGCTTGCGCCCGCAATGCAGCGCTAGACTGCAGCCCCTCAGCGCCAGGCCCTGACGCCCCCAGCCCCAAGCCTGGGGGCCCTCCCTCTTCACCCCCTCCCCGTGGCAGGTTGTCCTCGCCCGCCGCCCCGCCCGCCCCGCCACCAGCAGCAGGGGGGGCGCCCAGCAGCTGCCCGCGGGGGGGAGCGGCCACCGGGCTGCAGTAGGAGCGCCGCTGGGCCGGGCGCCTGGGGGCTGACAGTGCCCTGCCCTGGCTCGGGAGCTGCATCTGGGTTGCCGGGCTGTGAGGCTTGGCGGCTGCCCAGGCCCTGGGTAGAGGGCAGGGGGTCTTCCCTGTCAGCCCCTGCCACCACCTCGGCCTCCACTGGTGTGTTGACCCCACTGCCACGCTGGCTGCCGGGGGCGGCGGGGGCCGTGCCGCTGCTGACAGGGTCGGGTGTGGCAGGGTCGGGGGAGCTTTGTGCCCCCTCCTGGGCTTGTACCTGAAGTGAGGAGGGGCAGTCAGGGCAGTGGGCCACCGCAGGGCGCCCTGCAGCCTGCACCCTGGCTGCCTCTCCCTCCCCTGCCCTGCCTGACTGGAAGGCTCCTGCCTGACTGGGAGGCTCCTGCCTGACTGGGCTACGAGGCAATGGGTCTGCCCTGCCCTGCCTGTGAGCCAGGGGCAGAGGGGCAGTGAAGGCAGTGAAGGCAGTGAAGGGTATTCCCCAGGGCGCTGCTCACTGCCCTGCCCTGCCTGTAAGCCAGCCTGGCCCTCCCTGCCCTGCCACGCCCTGCTGGACGCCTTGAACCTCATGCTGGCCGGGCTGACCTGGCAGCGCTGCAGCCAGCGTACGAGCTGCTGCAGGAGCAGCGGTACCTGCCCTGCCTTGCCCCCTTTCTCCCCTTACCGGCCCACCAGTGATGGCTGATGATGCTTGGAGATGATGCCAGGCCAGGAGCCGCAGCCAACCAGCCCCTTCACCGCTACCAAGTGCTGCCCACAGCCATCAGCAGAGCCCTCACCACCCTGCTGCTACCCAACCCCCAACATCCACCCCTCTTCCCACACCCAACACCGCCCTCTCCGCTCTTCCCTTGAGCCGCTGCCAGCCGCCCTTGAGGGAGCAAGGGTCAGGGTTGATACTAACCCCAACCCTAACCCTCACCCCAAAACTCTCACCCTCCTGCCAGCCGCCCTTGCAGCCTCTCTGGCAGCCATGCGACAACCAGCCACCACACACTGCCAGCAGGCTGCCCCACTGGGGCTGGTAGTGGAAGCCAATGCCATTGCTAGTGCCAACCTGCCACTCAGCCCAGCAAGCAGCAGCCTGCACAAGCCGCTCAGCCTGTGTGTGTCCCATTAGCCTTCCTCCCCCTTCCCCTCCCCTTTCGCCTTCCCTCCCCCTTCCCCACTCCCTCCTCTCCTTAGGCAATGCACTCACATGCGCCTTGATCATTGCTGACTTTTCTTGCGCCTGCTCATTGATCTCATGCAGTGTGATGGCGTCGTTCAGCTTGTTCATCATGCCCTTGGTCACGGCACTGGCCGGGTTGGGGCTGAAGCTGGACCCCAGCACCTTGCGGTTGTCCGGGTTGCGCAGCAAGATCCACATGCCTGGGGCCAGGGCCAAGCCAGGGGAGGGGAAGTGGGGCGGGTGCAGCAGGGCAGGCACATGGGAAGGGAGGTACGCATGCATGCATCCACCTTGTAGGTTGGGCACAGCACCACAGCCCAGCCCAGCCCAGCCCACACCTATTTGCCCTCTGCAGGGCCAAGCCAGGGGAGGGGAGGAGGGGAGGAGGGGGCACTAAAGGGGAGTACCTGGCATGATATGCATGCCACCCTTACTTACCCAGCCCTGCCCCGCCCCGCCCCGCCCAGCCGATGTAGGCATTCAGGCAGCATGGCGATCCTTCCCTGTGTGTCCACAGTCCAGGGCCGCCTGGCAGCGCCCCCAGCCAGCCAGCCTCACCCGCCATGAGGAACTCTATCATCTCGCTGTTGTCGCTGTCCATCAGCAGCGTGGCGTACATAGCCAGCTCCGCAGGGTCCACGGCAGCGGCCATGGTGGACAAGTACATCACGCCGATGGCAGCGGCCTGCAGCCACAAGGGGGGCCAGAGACAGGGCCAGGAGCTGCAGGAGGGTGAGGAGGGGGAGGCCAAGGGGGAGGGCGGGGACCCTAGGAGGAAAGGCCTGAGGGGGGTGGGGTGGGCCGGCAGGGGCTCAGGGGCACCGGGGGGCGACCAGGGGGACAAGAAGGCGGACAAGACACTGCTTGGCAGGTTAGGGCAGGGTAAGGCAGGTTAAGGCAGGTTAAGGCAGCACACTGAGCTACTGCCTTGTTTGATCTGGTTGCTGGCACCCTCCCGCCGCCTGAAGACCTCAACCGCTACCAGCCCAGCCAGCACCTGCTGCACAATCATATCGCAGTCGGGGTCCATCACGCTGGTCAGGGCGGCGCGCAGCAGCCCGCCGAACGCGCCCATCTCCAGCAACTTCTTGCGGTAGGGCCCAACCATGCATTCGTCACCTTCCGCGCCGAAGGGGTGGCAAGCGAGGAACGCGATGCCGGCACAGGCGGAGGCCTTCACGTGGCCGGCGCGCTCAAACGTCTCCGTCTCAAAGACCTGGGCGGCAGGCAGGCGACCCAGGTTCGAATCCCCAAGATGGCATTTGCTCGAGTTTGTTTGCTACATGCACTGACACGTGCTCTGTTTCCTACATAGTGATGTGGCAAGATCGAGTCAATGCAGCATCCTGGTGAGGGTCGTGATGCGCCCCCCTGCCCCTCTCTGCCCCTTGCTGTCCCACCTCCACCAGGAGCATCAGCGTTGACAGCGCAATGTCGTCAGGGCTGGTCATGATCAGGTCAGCGGTGGTGGGGTGAGAGGCCAGGGTGGCCATGGTGGCGGTAACGCAGTGGCAGATGCGTGACAGGGGCAGCTGGCTAGTAGCCAGGCAGTCGCGCCCCATCTTGCCCAGTTCCACCACGTGCTCCATCTTCACCTGGGGCAAGGGGGGAAGCAGGGCAGGGAGGGGCACAGGGGCCGAGGGCCTGGGCTGGAGGCAGGGGGGGCGGCTGGCTGCGCCTGAGCAGTGACGTCATTTGCTGTTGAGAGGATGGCTGTCAGGAGAATTGCGGAGATTGCGGAGTTGGAGGTAGTGGGGGAGGCAGAGGAGGTAGTAGGGCGAGGTCCGGGACGGTGGGCGGCATGGTAGCAAGGTAAGGAAGAGGCCGGGCGAAGGATGTGTGAGGGGTTTGTGAGTGGTGTGTGAGGGATGTGTGAGGAATCCTGATGTCACAGGGGGGGGGTGATGCCGAGTGTGGGACAAAGTGGCGAGGGCAGGGGTGTGCCACAGCGCCAGGAGCAGGAGGGGGAGGGGGAGGGGGAGGGGGAGGGGGAGGGGGAGGGGGAGGGGGAGGGGGAGGGGGAGGGGGAGGGGGAGGGGGAGGGGGAGGGGGAGGGGGAGGGGGAGGGGGAGGGGGAGGGGGAGGGGGAGGGGGAGGGGGAGGGGGAGGGGGAGGGGGAGGGGGAGGGGGAGGGGGAGGGGGAGGGGGAGGGGGAGGGGGAGGGGAGGGGGAGGGGAGGGGGAGGGCCCAGGTGGTTGCAGTGGGCCTGTGCTCCACTCACCCTAACCGGGGTCATCTGCACGCAATAGTGCGCTGACCCCCACATAGCCTGGCTGCTGGCCTCTGCCAACCGCACCCCCATGTACAGCTCGTACTCAGGCTCCTCCCCCTCCTGCACCATGAGACAGCACAGCATGAGCTGCTCAGCAGCCCAGCCCAGTCCAACCCAGCCCAGCCCCTGACACCAGCACATAAGCATGCGCTACACAACCACGATGAATGGACGGGGCACCTGCCGTCAGTCGTCTGCCAGGCTGGTGGTGCTGTGCTCATCACCAGTGTGCAGCATGGTGCAGCCCCGTGCAGGGCAGCGCCGCATCCCAGCAGGGCAGCAGGGCAGCACAACAGGACATCCCAGCAGGGCAGCGCCGCAGCCCAGCGTGGTGCAGGGCAGCGCCGCCCTTACCTTGTAGTAGGCGCCGGTGCGTCTGTCCAGCTCCTCGTACACCTTGTCCAAGGTGGAGGTCAGCAGCACGATGCAGGCCTCAAACAGGATGGGGGCCTGCAGGCAAACCTCAGGTGAGCAGGCTGAGTGACGGGACAGGCCATGTGACCCGAGTATGTGCGTCAGGGGTAGGCTGGTGGGCAGGCAGCCATGCTCAGGGCAAGGTGCAGGTGGGGAGGTGGGGGCAGGTGGGGAGGTGGCCCACCTCCTCCCGCTCCCTGATGAGCTCCATGGCCTCGTCATCCAGCACCATGGTGGCAAGCAGGGAGGCCATGCAGAACTGGATGATGGCCGAGCCGGGACCTGAAGCGCAGGGGTAGGCAGCAGGCAGGGGGCAGTGCGGGAGCCAAAGTGACAGTGCCAGCCAGGTTCAGGCAGAACAGCCAGCAGTCAGGGGATGGTGCGTGGCATTGTGACAGGCGGCAGGCGACTCAGGCAACACACCCCACATCCTAGCTAGGCCATGGGGTCAATGACCGGCTCTCATAACGCCCTGGGCACACTTGGACTTTCCGCCTTTGTCAGCTCATGTGGTACCAGGCGGGCAGTCGGGTGTGGGAGGTCAAACAGGTGTGGGTGGCATGTGCTGATGGAGCGGGTGACAAGAACAGGTCGGGCAGCAGGGTGGCGAGGGAGGCATTGTGGGCTGGGTGCCCAGGGCATGGGGTGCAGCCTAGCAGGCGGTGCTCCAGCTACATGCCCATGACTAGGGCGGCCAGCATGGCAGGGGGTGGGAGTGAGAACGAAAGCAAGGGGGAGGAGGAGGTGGTGGTGGGAGGTGGCTCTTACCTGCCCATGACCAGGGCGGGTGAGAGTGAGAACAAGAACGTGGAAGGAGGACGTGGAGGTGGTAAGGTGTGAGAGTGTGAGGTGTCGGAGTGTGAAGGGTGAGGGTGTGGGGTGCCCGGGTCTTACCTGTGGGGTTCAGCAGGGCCAGGACGCTGCGCAAGGAGCCACTGGCGATGAGGCTGTGGCGTGCATCGCCATCGCGCTGGATCAGGCTGGTCAGCACCTTTGCCGCAGTCTCACGCCGCGCGATCTCATCCTCCTGCCTGTAACCCGTGGCGCTGCGGGCCAGCATGAATAGCGTGCTGAAGTCCTGCAGGGCAGGTGAGGGAGGAGCGAGGGACGGCAGGTGCCGCGCAATATAGCTGTGGAGTAAGAATGGCAGGGGGCGAGAGTGAGAACGAAAGCAAGGGGGAGGTGGAGGTTCCCCACAGCATCCCGGAATCCGGGCCAGTGCTGGGCACAGTTCAGCAGGGCATCATAGCGGGCTCAGGCGCGTGGCTGTGTGGCTGTTGAAGTGGGGTCTGAAGGAAGCTTGGCCCAGTGGCATTGCGAGCAGCAGTGGCTGATGGCTGATGGTGTCAGAGAACGTGACGAGAAGGAACGCCAGGCAGTAGCAATGGCCGGCAGGGTGCCGGTGTGCTGCATCCAGCATGGAGCGTGTAGCAGGCATATATGTTTGGTGGCCCATACAGAGTAGGGAAGCTTCTATCATGTCTGATGTGTTGTGCAGCCCTGCACCCTGTGACCCTCCCTGCACTGCACCCTGCTCCATGCTGATGATGGGACTTGACTTTGTGGATAGAGTAGATAAGGGAGGTGATGTGCAGCCAAGCACCCTATCCCCTCCCTGCACTGCACCCTGTCCCTCTCCCTGCACTGCACCCGCCCCCCCTACATGATGTGACCCTCCCTACACTGCACCATTTGACCCTCCCTACACTGCACCCTGCTCCCGTAGCTGCAGGTCCTCTCCCTGCCCGCCCCGCCCCGGCCTGTCCCGCACCGGTTCTAGCTGCAGGTAAGGGCGGCGGCAGCAGCGGTCCACCAGCAGGACGGCCAGGGCCCCCAGCAGGTTGCGCTGCAGCCGGGCACGGGCTGACTCTGCGATGCGCCCCTCAGGCAGAGCCTCCCCATACAGGGCATCTGGGTGGGTCTGTAGGCAGTCAGGGCGGGCGGGGGAGGGCAGCAGCAGGAAGCAAGGGGCGAGTTGAGTGAAGCAGGTGTGTGAGGAAGGAGGTAGGGGAGGAGGGGTGCAGGTGGTGTGTAAGAGGAGTTAGGGAAGGAGGGGTGCAGGTAGTTGAAGGCCGCTGGGTTTGCAGGAAGGCTCCCTCCCACCTTTCCCCCAGCACCCACTGCCTTCACCATCCTCCATCCAGCCCCTTGCCTGCATCTTTGCTGACCGCCGCAGGTTGGCCACCAGCAGCTGCACGACGTCCAGGTCTGCCAGGCTGCGCCGCACATGACCTGAGGTGGCCAGGCCCCACACTGCGGCCGCAGCCAGGGTGGCCACCTGGACACTAGGGCTGGACAGCTTGTGCAGGAGGCTGCCTAGCCTGCGCCCACATCGAGGGGGAGGGGGAGGGGCAGGGGAGGGGCAGGGGCAGGGCAACCCATGTTTGAGCTGTGCCCCAGCTGTGAACCCATGTCTAAGCTGTGAAGGGGGGGGCAGGGTTAGGGTTAGGGCAACCCATGTTTAAGCCGTCCCCAGCTGAGAACCCATGTCTGAGCTGTGAACCCATGTCCACAGCTCCAAAAGGAAGGGCTAGAGTAAGTAGGGCTTAAGGTTAGGTTTAGGGCAACGGTAAGGTCACCCCATGTCTGAGCCATTGTCCACAGCTCTAGAACACCCTGGCTGTGCAGATGCTGCGGCTGCCTGGCAGATGCTGTGCAAATGCCAACCCCTAGCCAGCCCTGCTCTTGCCCACCTGCTGCCCTGGCCAGCCCCTGCCCGTCGCCCTTCTTGCCTTGCCTGCCGTTTGACCGCCGCCAACCTACTGTCCTGCCTGCCCGCCCGCCTGCCGGCCAGCCAGCCAGACAGCCAGCCAGCCGGCCCGCCCGCTCCCCTCTCCCTCACTTGTCTGTGCGCATGTCAGTGTGGTTGTCCTTATTGATGGCCAGCTCCCAGAAGCTGTGACAGCCCTCCGCTGCCAGCTCCCCTTCATCAGCCTCCAGCTTGGCGTGCAGGTAGTCGGTCAGGGCTTGGCGGCGCCGGCTGGGAGTCCACGGCTGGTCCTGAATCACCTGCAAGCAACGCAGGCAGGCCTCACTGCAGCTGCAACAGCCGCAGCAGCAGCCGCAGCGTGATGATTGGCCTGGCTGATGTGCGACGTAGACAACCACCAGGGTTGCTTCAACAGGCAAGCCCCAGCTGGAGCCACAGCAGCCCCAGCAGCAGCCCCAGCAGCAGCAGGTGGTGGTGCAAAAAAGCGAGGGTGCACACAGTGCGAGGTTGGCATCAAGTGGAAGCCGATGCTGCCACCTCACCTCCCCCTTAAGCACTCCAGCCTAGCTGCACTTCAGCTGCAGGGGCTATATAAATACATGTGAGGTGGTGGGGGATGCCACCATGCCACCATGCCGCTGCGCTGAACAATTCGTGGTCATTTGTGGTCATTTGTGGTGATGACATCATTCGTGACACCCTGGGCCCCTGCTGGCCCCTGCTGGCCCCTACCACCCACTGCTGCTCCCTACCAGCCCCCATTGGATCCAATACGCCCATCAACACACACAACAGTGTGTGGGGGTACCACGACGCTTGCTTTGCTCAGACATACCATGTTCACAGGGTTGATGAGCAGGGTGCTGACAAGCCTAGAGCTGTGAGTGGCCTGATACTGCCCCAAACGGACCAGTTGCCCAAGTTGCTGGGTGCGCAGATCCTTTGCTGCCTCAATGCCTTTCAGCTGCTTCAAGCACACTAACTAATCCCAGCTTGCAATCCTGGAGTTGGGCTCTGAGGCAGCTGGGCGATAAGGCAGCTGGGCTGAGGGTTACGGTGCTTTATACAGGAGCGCTAATGGCCAGCCCCACAGCCAGGCACCTGGCCTAGATACTGCATATATATGTATAGCAGCCTTTGAACCACAGTTGAATTCAAAGAAACCCCATCTCAGCAGCCTTTGCTGGAAGCAACCCCTAGAGCATGCAGATGTTCATCATGACAGGCAGCTCGTGGTTTGATACCACATTTGAATCCAAAGAGATTTCATCTCCTATTCAAATCCCTGCAGGGGAGTCTATGCTTGCCTACATCTACTGGTTTGCAACCATTGCCACCACCTATACCATTGCCACCACCACCATCACCATTGTCACCATTTACGCACCTGCTGCCAATCCTCGTCAGTCAGCATGGGTCGCCGCCTGTGGTTGAAGTTCAGGTCAGGCCGGTCCTCCCTCACAGGCAGGCGCTCATCATAGAAAGGTTGCTGCAAGCCAGGGGACATGACCAGGCAGGCAGATGACCACGCAGCTGTTGGGGTCATGTAGGCAGTGAGCAGGGATGGGACTGAGCCAGTGGCGGTGGTGACAGCTGCACACTCCACAGCCAGCAATGCCACAGCTTGCACCAACAGCCTGGTGTGCGGCTAGCATGCAAACAGGCCATGTGGTAGCGGCTTGAGGGGGGTGTGCAGGGCCAAATCACAGCCTACTGCTGCTGCTGCTGCTGGAGTGGGTTGAGGGCTTCCCATGCCAGTGCTTGGGCTTGGCCCACGCTGCCCCGCACCAGCCTTGACCAGGTGGATGCGGCAGTCAAGATGAGAGCCACCTGCCACCTAGCCAGCACTGCAGGGGACATCTCACTCCTGGGCCGTGACCACGGCAGGACCGGCAGTGCCTTGTGAAGCTCATTGGCTGGTTGTGCAGGCAGGGTTAGGGTGCTGCTGGCTCAGACTGAGACTGCTCTCAGTCGGGCTGACACTGCTGAGACCAGGGCTGTGGTGTGCAGCGCACCCTGCTGGTCACATTGCAGCTGGTGTGATATTTGCTGCAGCCCCACAACGCCTGACAGCTTGCAGGTGCTGCCGGCTCTGGATGATGCTAGGGTCAAGGACGGGATGGTTCTGCCCTGATCCTGCTCCAACTGCTTGCTGCTGCCACTCCAGGACTTGAGGCTGGCCCTCACTGCCCTAAATTCACTCCTGACTGCATGGCTGCGTCAGCCAGGGTTCAAACCGCCTGCCACCTTGCCAGCTCGCTGCGGCTCCTGATGCATTGACTGTGGCTGAATGGGTGTGCCAGTACGGGTGGTCACTGCTCCTGGCTCTGCCCTTACACCCTGGAACTGGCCCCTGCTTCCCCCCGCTGCTGCCTTAGGCAACTTTGGAAGGTTGCCATCTGTCGAGACGTTCACGTTCGCCTCCCAGTAGGCGCCGTCGGTAGTCTTGAATCATGCACATGCTAGGAGGGTACACACATTGTGGGGGGTAGGACATTAGGTACTGCTGCGGACTGTCTGTTTTTGATGATCCTGATTACAGATAACGTAGCTCCTAGTTTTTTGCGGAGATATGCGCTGCCACCTCTCTGCCTGTTCTCTGCCTGCGTCCCTTGTGCGCTGCTGCTGCTCCTTGTATGGTGCGCTGCTGGACCTGTGCCTGTGCTATTGCTGCAGTCATGGCTGCACCTCACTGTCCAGTGGTAGGGGCTGGGCAGCTCGCCCGCCTGGCTCACCCAGCCTGGACGGAGGCACTTGATCCCGCCTGAGCATGGCTGTTGCCCAGTCTTAGCCACACTGACCTGGGCCTGCCCTGGCTGCCACCCAGCTGCTGCTGGCAGCTGCTGTTGCAGCCAGCCTGATCCAGCCCCTCCTGTACTCCTGACTTCAGCAGCTGCAGCACAGCTGCAGCACAGCTGCTCTGGCAGGCCGCACAGGCAGAGCAGGCCACACAGGCACAGCCTTGTCTAACCAGCAGCTGTGCTTGCTGCCTTAGGAAAGTGCTGGCGATCATCCCTTCTGGCCTCGCTGCCACCCGCCCACCTCCACAAACAGGTGCAGCTCAGTGCCTGAGAAGATGCCAGTGGAGCGGATGTAGCGCTTGACCCCGTCCTCGTGCACCTCTGTCTTGGGTTCACCTGTGGGACAATAGTCCAGGCTGAGGCTACCATGAGCTAGCTGCCCAGCTGTGCTGCTGGCACGGAACTGTGTGTATTTCTGTTTGTGTGAGCACCAAGTGCTGTGAACAGTGCAAGCAGCAAGGGGCTGGTTAGGGCATTTCTGTGAGCGAGGCAGGTGCCAAGTGCACATCATAAAATTCAGCGTGTGCTGATCGCCTTATGGTGTGCATGTCAGCCGTGTGCAAAACAATGCAGGTGTTAGGGGCATGGTATAGTCTATCATGCAAGGTGGCCTGTGGTGCACCCACCCATCTGCTCCCATTTTGTGGAGTCCTTGCCAAAGAATTTGCCGGCAGACTGCAAGAACTGCTCCAATGAGTCGTCACTGGAAGGGATCACTGGGGCTCCCAGCAATGCCATCTTTTTCACGGCTGACTCGAGCATTTTCTTAAGCTTGCTCTTAACAATTGGCAGCTGGAGGACCTGTTATCTCAGTGAGCGAAATGTGCATTCGCACGCAAGGGTCAGTTCAAGTCGCCATGTTAGACCCAAGGTTTTGAGTGCAAATCGTGCGACTCTGGCCCTAAAAGTGCGCCCTACCTCATCGCTGTCCTCCAGCCTGCAATCAGCAACGAAGTTCCCAGCGTCCATTTGAGCAGTCGCTATGTGACGGGCCCCTCGCAGCAATCCTCCGCCATCAGCATTTGCAGCCGAGTACTATTCCTTCTAAGCTGCAGCTTTTGGGAAATCTTCCGTCCATGATGGCATGTCGTCCACATCCAGACCAACAGAGGCTTACTTTTGATATGATGCTGAGAGGTTGCATTTTGGAGTGTCGTGTTACAGTGGATGCACGAGCACCACAATGCCGTTAACACCGTATCTGTGAAGAGGTGTACACAGAGCAACCGAGATCTGCATGCCAAGGTGGCATCCAAGGTCCAGTCTCAACACACCTTTCCTTCTTACACCAGATTACCGTATCCCTTTCTGTTCAGCGAGTTATCCCTTTCTGTCAGGCCCGAGTGCCTTTACTTCATCAGTGCTTGTTCAAGCACGTTCAACCCTAGCTGGCCGGCACCCCTGCGCTCAATTCCAGCGTAAGCAAATACTGCTTGACATTAGGGCCACCCCTCACGTTAGGTTCACCAGCAACTTGTTCTTCTTGCCAGCTGCCAGCAGGAGGACTCGACCCTCAATCATGTCCTCTGCCCGCACAACCGCTGCCACATCCGCCACCTTGACGTTGTTGAGGTACACCCCACCGCCCGCTATGAGCCTGCATGCCACAGCATGGCCACAAGCCTGCATAAGAAACCTAAGCCGCCACCCAGGTCGGAAACCAGGGCTCTTCCATTTGAAGGGTAGAGCAGCTGCCAAAATTACGCTGACAACTGAGCTCTGCATACACCGCCAGTGATGGTAGTGACCCTGCTGCAGTGAAGCTTGTCATGGGGTGTCCCTCGTGATAGACCCCAGCCCATCCTGTGCTGATGGTCTAGTCCTGCTGACTGAAGTAGTGACAGTCATCCATCACAACCTGGTGCTGACCTGCCTCCAACCCGGATGCAAGGCCTGAGCCCCAGGTTGCCAATACAGGCACCACCCCTTCCCGTGTCACTCACTTCCTGGCTGCTCCCTTGCTCGGTTGCAGCCTGGTAAGGAGCAGCAGGTCCACCAGCGCCATGCCCTGCACCTCCGCTCGCTGCAGCGCCACAGACGGCACATCCCCTGCCACGGCCGCAAGGCTGGCGGCATCCAGGGCGGTCTCAGCACCCGGGCGCAGGGCCTGCGTGTGGGGCAGAGCCCGCCCTCTCAACACTCAGACAGGCAGTCCAGGCAGGCGGCCTGCGCCAGATGTACACTGCATACCCGGCGTGACTCTCCCTTTCTCCTGTCCTGGCCCTGTGGGGATTTACTGTAGGGACCCACTGAGTGGCGGCTCCATGCAGCAGGCTGGCCAGTAGGTCAGCAAAGCAACAGTGTAGATCAGCAGAGTACTGCCACCGTTCCTTGCCAGGCCCATCATACCGCGCCCCACCCTACCTCACCCCACCCTACCTCACACCAGCCATCCCCAGCCCGCCCCCACACCACCCCAGCTCTACACCCGGTGCCCTCAGCGCACCTCTGTGGCACGCAGAGCCTGCGCCAGCCCCTCCTCTCCGTGAACAAAGCGGGTGACCTCTTCCGCCAGCCTGCGCTGCGCCGTGTTAGGCACGTACCCTGTCTGCCCCATGGCTGCAGCCACAGCCTCCACCTCTTCCAGTGGCAGGAAGGTCAGCATCTGCGCTGCGCATGGAGCACAGGGCAGGCGGGGTGCAGGCAGGACCTGGAGCACACGCTGCGCCAGGGCTGTGGGCAATGGTGCCTGTGTCAGGGCTGTGCAGGAGCTTGGGCTGTGGCCATGCTGGCAGCACGAGATGGGTGTGGCCAGCGCAGGTATTTGCGGCCTGTCACGCTGCTCAGTTGTGGATGCTGGCTGCTTGCCTGCCTGACAATCCTCACTCTCACCCCCACACCAGGCTACACAACAAAATCCTGTGACATCCGCCAATGCTGCCAATGACAACACGTAAACCAGACCACTGTATGCACCCAGCTCAGCTCAGCCCACCCCAGCCCAGCCAGCCCAGCCCAGCCCAGCCCAGCCCGGCCCAGCCCAGCGCTGACCTTGAGGAATTTGATGACATCCGCATCAGGTGTGTTGAACAGGTGCTGGTAGAACTTGTAGGGCGACAGCTTGGCAGCGTTCAGCCAGATGGCCCCGCCCACACTCTTGCCAAACTTGCGACCCTCAGAGTCAACCTGGCAGGAGCAGGCGGCAGGGAGCAGGAGGCAAGGTGCTACACAGATTACTGTCGCCAGGCCCAGCACGGCACAGCTCATCGAGATCATCGCATGGCTGGCACTACATTGCTGAGCTGCTGTGCCATGTGGCCAGCGCGCTGCAGCCGCCTGCTGCCGGCACAGCTGAGCAAGGAGTAGGGGCCTGGATTATAAGAGAGGTGGGGAGCTTTAGGGCACTGAGCTAGGCTGAGCCGTGTGCGTCAAAGCACGGGTCCGTCAGCTGGCCATGGGACACGTGATGCCCTGCAGACCAGCTGTGCTCCCTCTGGCAGGGTCCAGTACCTGGTGCTGCTGTAGCTGCTGCGGCTGGTTCTGCTGTGCTACGGGCAGGGCAAGCAGGGGGCTGTGCGCAATGGGTGGGCGGGAGTCAGCTCAGCAGTCATCATGCTGCGGGCACTCGCTGCAACACGCCCAACTCGCCAGGCAGTACCTGTGCAGCCTTTGTTTGAGGCGCAGTGGTCTGCACTGCCATTGCTGGTAGCCATATTCCGCTGTATGCACACCGCGGTGCAGCAGTCACTGCTGGCCTGGCCCGGTGAGTTAGTGGCAGCGGCCAAGGCTGCTAAGGTGATGCCATGGCTGCCAGTCTGCCAGTCTGCTGATGTCTTCGCTGTTCGTCAGCTGCACAACATGCCCACAGCCACCAGGTGCTGGTTTGTCGTGCCTGCACCCACCAGCAGCGGGAAGGTGAGGCCAAAGCAGGAGGCGGGCCCTTCTGCTGCTGTGTCTTGCCCTGCACCGGGTGCAGCCAGTTCTGACTCAGTGGCTGGGCCAGGGGCTGTCTGGCTGCCGAGCAGGCGCCTAACGAGGTCGGTGCCGGCTGTGATGTTGCCCCACTGGTCACTGCCGCCCACCTAGGGTCAGGGGCAGGGAGGGGGCGGCAGTGCACGGGAGTGTATGCTAGGAAAGGTGAGGCAGCTGCGGTGGAGGCGTGTCTTGCAGGGGAGGCAAACCTTGGCCACCTCCATAGCTTAATGGAGCACTAGGAGAGGAAACATGGTGAAGCTGAAGTAGGCAACTGCTCATGAGTCAAAGTGTATAGCTGAAACCCAGTTCTTCTCATTAAGCGGGTCAAGGAAACCAGGTGCCTGCCGTTCTTATCTGATGAGGGCACTCATGTCTTGTGGAGCTTTCCCTGCTCCTGGGAGAGTGCAGAGGCTGCATAGGGCTGGTGGGCTGGCTGATTCTGCCCACCTGTACCCGCACTCCATGCTGCTTGTACAGGTGCACAAAGTCGTAACCCTGAAGCAGCTGGTACGTGAACTCGGTGTAGCTGATGCCTGACTCGCTCTCCATGCGGGTGCGCACCTGCAGCCACAGCCTAGGCCTAGGCTATAACAGTATGCACACGTGGGAGCGGGGTGTGTGGAGAACGGAGGGGGGCCTGTGCAGGGGCGACGGCAGGGCTGGCTGCTACCAGCCGCTGCCTCACCAGGATCCTGGCTGCAAACACACAGGAGAGCGCCTGCAACCAACCTACACCAAGGCAAGGGTAGAGCTGGAAGAAAATGCAGGTGAGCTCTGTCATGTCTGGCGATGTGCTCATTCACCCCTACCCTCACTGCTTGCAGCTGGGGCAGGGGCAGGGGCACTAGCGTGTGGTGTGCAGCAAGAGCAGGGCTCACCCACCGAGTCCTTGGCGATCATGGTGCCCACTCGTGCAAACTTGCCGATGTCACGGAGAAAGCTTAGCAGTGACATTGATCCAAACCAGTCCAGGTTGTTAACGACCTGGACCTCATGTACCTTAGGAGGCTCAGAACCGCTGCATGGCGTGGAATTGTTACGGCTCAAGATGCCACCCAACAGCTGTCCAATTGCTGCAACAAAGGAAAGCAAGGCCATCCAATTGGTTGCAAGCCAGCTGAAGTTGGGTTCTTGCAGCGCACTCGCTCACCAGCGACATTGCTCTCAATCACCGCCTCAGTCAGCACAGGTCGCTCAGTGCTGCGGCCCGAGGGGTCTCCGACTCGACCCGTTGCGCCCCCGAGCAATGCCACTGGGCGGTGGCCACATCGCTGGAACCATGACAGCACTATAATGCCAAGCAGGTTCCCAAGGTGCAGGCTGTCCGCGGTAGGGTCGAACCCGCAGTACACCGCCAAGCTTTCGCCGACTGCAACCTGCTGTAGCTCATCATTTGTGACATCTTGAACAAGGCCCCGCTCGCGAAGGATAGAGACCACATCCGGTAGACTTTGCTTGCCTCTCTCCGGTCGTGCTGCCGCCGCAGTGCTTACTCCCTCAGCAGCGGTAACCGATGCGCACGATGGCACACTGAGCACCCGGCTAGTGGCACGCCTAAAACAAGATGACAACGGACCGCTCCGGCCTTGCAGGCGCCCATTGTTTCGCAACCCACCATTACTTGCCGCGTGCAACTGCATCGGAAGTGAGTTGCATGAACTCGGCGCTGTGTTCAGGTGTTCCTAACATGGGGTTGGTAATATGCATGCAAATACTCTCTCAATACCGCATCGTTTTCGATAGCGTTTGTCAGATTGGCAGCCACGGTTTAGTCCGCGTAATCTGACCATCAGCGCGAGCAATTGCATTCTTTGCTCGTGTACTGCCACATGTGCCCGCGAACAAACCACAGCGGCGAGACGGGTCTTCTTGGCACGGTGAGCCACATCGCTGTGGCCCCATCTACCTAGCGTAATGAGCTGGTTGTGCACAAATGGAATGTCCGGCCAACACCCAACGCGATGCCTGCCGGGCGTGCAGGGCACCTAGACGGGGTGATTGAAACATAAAACTGTGTTCGCTTCTCGCCGAATACATCATTTGGGTCGGCGCACACTAAGGGTTACACCCCCCCCTCCTCCACTGTGTCCTCCACTGTGTTGCAGCCGCTGCACCCACAGGAAAAGCCACACACTTTGTTTGTTCTTGACTCATTGGCGCATCTCTTGAAACAAGTCGCACATTGAACAGCCCAGGCTTCTATCGGTTTGACATCTTCAAAGTTACATCATGTTCACCAGGCAGGTTCAAGGCCACGGCATGCAAAGACCCACCATGCCCGCCCCCCCCCCCACCCATCATTGCAGGAGCCTACCTCGTTGAGCCTGCCCACCCCCTCCCAGCCCTTCCCCTCGCCCCCTCCTCGAGCCCACCCCCTTCTAGCCCACCCCTCCCAGCCCACCCCTCCCAGAGCACCACTGTGGGGTGGCAGTTGAGCTATGAAACTTTGCACGCAGGTGAGTGGCATGTAGGGGGGTATAACTCTTAGGGGAGCCGAGTCAAAAATCGGTCATTGTGGAGCTGTGTGACTGACTGCATGGCCCTGGCCCTGAGATCGGCTGAGGGAGTTGACGGTCACAGACCGAAGTGAGTTTATGGCTTATTTGAGTATGAGCGTATGTAACACTGTGCTAGATATGCTTGACCTAGTAGATAGCATGCTGTAAATCCAAATGGTCGAGCTGTGGCACTGCCCTGTAGGTATGGGGGGGAGGTGGGCCCGGTGCCACATTCCCGTGATCGTTTTCCGATCCGACTGCTGCTGCCGACGCGCATGCTGTGTAGAGCAGCCTCTACGACGCGGGCGGTCGCAGCGATGACTGCATGCTCCGCAACGGCTCAAATTCAAAACACTAAGTTTGATGCGTTGCTGTGCACGGCCTACTGATTGCATAACTATTCTGGATGGGTGAAAGGTAGCTGGCTGTGTTGGCTACATTGTGGATCATCTAGCATAGCATTTGGCGCAGTGAGTGCAGAGTTACAGCCGTCCTACTGCCAAGGGTCGGTTTCCTGTCATTTTCTGTTAGTTGGGAACACCTGACTGGGAGACAGGGATGTCTGTGTACACGGGCTGGTCGTGCAGGCCCAGCGGGTCGGCTACGCGAATGGTAAACAAGCCGCGCACGAGTAAGCCCAGCCCAAGGCTGGCGAGCACCCCACGATCGCTGCAGGCCTCCACGCGTGGCTGCACAGCTTCGTCCAGGAAGGCATCCCATAGCTCTTGCGTCAAGTGGTCGGTGAGGTGGGCTAACTTGCACTTCCTGCCGTGGTATGTGTTGTCCCTATCGCGGGCAACGCGGGCCTCTCCGGAAACCTTTCTATTTCGCTCCGCGTCGGTGAGGTCCGGCTGTAGTGCCTCGTCGCGGTCCTCAATGTCACTGCCTAGGTCCTCCGGCACCGGCCTAGGCACGGTCCGTCTTTTTTTTTAAGCCATAGAAATCAAGAGCGTGAAGCCATCACAAATACTAGAAAAATTGTCAGGTTTGTTCGTTACCTTTATATCTACCTATATTTATAGCGTTAGTTGATTCTATCGTTATGCTTAAGAGCCTAACAGTTTGACATTAACAGTCAGGCTAGACAAGCAAGGGGAAAATTGGGTACCATGCTGTTCTCCACATCCAGACCACCATTTGCTACCGCGATTGCACCGCTACCTTCAGCGTGCTAGAAAAGTTAGCGGCGTCGAAGCTCAGGCTCGCAGGTGTTTGGGCCTAAAGTTGTGTCCACGCAACAAGGTCGTTGTAGGGAGCGGCACACATACGTATAAAGGCTAAGGCCGGGGCCCGTCTCTCTCGCTGGCCAGGTCCGTTCAGTCGGTTGTACTGGGTAGCTCGGCTTCCCAGCTCCCGCAAAGCTGTGGATGTTTTTATAATGCCCAAGCTCCAAACCCTCCTATCTGATAACGAAAAGCTGTTTGCGGCCCGTCCGGCCCGTCCGGCCCTCAACCATACATCATTACATCTAAGCTTACATCATGACTTGCTTAGCAAGTTGCTACCCACATCATTATCATTACATCATGACATATAACCTACATCAGTACATCAAACTGTCACGTGTTTTGCTGTCAATCACTGCAAATGGTATAGGAAAGGGCCCTGGCACTTGCAAAGGCTAGGCTCAGGGTCAACACCGGATCATAGGGGCTGAGTAAAGCTGGGCTGGGCTGGGCTGGGCTGGGCTGGGCTGGGCTGGGCTGGGCTGGGCTGGGCTGGGCTGGGCTGGGCTGGGCTGGGCTGGGCTGGGCTGGGCTGGGCTGGGCTGGGCTGGGCTGGGCTGGGCTGGGCTGGGCTGGGCTGGGCTGGGCTGGGCTGGGCTGGGCTGGGCTGGGCTGGGCTGGGCTGGGCTGGGCTGGGCTGGGCTGGGCTGGGCTGGGCTGGGCTGGGCTGGGCTGGGCTGGGCTGGGCTGGGCTGGGCTGGGCTGGGCTGGGCTGGGCTGGGCTGGGCTGGGCTGGGCTGGGCTGGGCTGGGCTGGGCTGGGCTGGGCTGGGCTGGGCTGGGCTGGGCTGGGCTGGGCTGGGCTGGGCTGGGCTGGGCTGGGCTGGGCTGGGCTGGGCTGGGCTGGGCTGGGCTGGGCTGGGCTGGGCTGGGCTGGGCTGGGCTGGGCTGGGCTGGGCTGGGCTGGGCTGGGCTGGGCTGGGCTGGGCTGGGCTGGGCTGGGCTGGGCTGGGCTGGGCTGGGCTGGGCTGGGCTGGGCTGGGCTGGGCTGGGCTGGGCTGGGCTGGGCTGGGCTGGGCTGGGCTGGGCTGGGCTGGGCTGGGCTGGGCTGGGCTGGGCTGGGCTGGGCTGGGCTGGGCTGGGCTGGGCTGGGCTGGGCTGGGCTGCCCAGCGATGAAGCGCAGCCATTGTAGCGGACCTGGCTAGGCTTCGCTTCGATCGCCTGGTCATGGCTCAAAACCATCTAAGTGCGGCTGGCATCGACCGAAAGGTCCAGCGACGACTCCGGCGGCAGGATAGGAGTCTTTGCTACCAATGATTACAGTTCAGGCACGCGGAAAGGCCACCATTTTGGGCAAAAAGTCCTTGGCATGGCCATGTGCAACGCGTTTACCACAGATATTTCATGTTTTTTCCGGATTTAGTACCAGCAGACATGTCATTCCGCTTCCTCAACAGTAAACATTGGTGCAAGTATACAATGCGGTTCCCCCGGTGTGCATTGCAAGGCGTTTGGTACGTTTGGCATACAGTTAGATCTTTTGGCAGTGTGTCCCTCACCACCACTCGCCATTGACCGATCTGTTGCATGTTGAGGTCAAGTCAGTGCCAGGGTGTGAGTGTGTGGTACAGCTAGCGGCTGAAGAAGTTTCAGGTCCAAAGCCTCACGGCGTACCCCCTCAACCCGGCCATGAGACAAGCCTCTAGCATGCAGCATGTAGCACACACTGTAGACACCCAGGAGGCACCTGGACATCGCCGAGGACATCGCCGCAACAGCACGCATACTTAAGGGCGCAAATAATAGCGATGGAGCGCTCCTAGCGTTGTGTGCTGGTAGGGGCCCCCGAACATTGGACGGGGTCGCGGACCAGCCGATCACCATAGGCCTGTTCCTCTGAGCCGATGCTAACGTGCGCGGCGCTGCGTCAAGGCGTGCCAATCTTACATCGTGAGGCGGTGTATAGAGTTAGTTAGGTCCGTCCGAAAAATGAGCCTTTTTTGGCTTGCTTGTCTAGCCTGATTAACAGCGACTATGTACCGGCGTGCCTGGCATGAGAGCCAAGTAGCACTGCTAGTGTGGTGCCAAATCGCCGATCGCGCCCACCCGCATCGGCCACATGATATAGCAAGCACTGGCAGGGTATGGAAGCCAGGAGCAGGGGGGTGGCACAAGGCACAAATTTTGTTTTTGTCGGGCAGTAGTGCAGGGGGCTGGCTCCCGTAGACTTAGGGACACTATTGTGAATGCACTCGATCCTGTGGCTGGCTCTGGTGCTGGTAAGCAGTGCGCAGATATGGCAAAGGTGATGTTTACTGGCCTGAGACCAGCCTTGATCCTAGCTTGGTGACTCGAGGCCATGATGAAGGGTAGCGTGTTGAGTAGGCTAGGGCTGCAATCAATGTCATCAGTGTTAACAGTGACCATTGCCATGCGGAGCTGGCTGGGCCGGCATGTCAGCAGCTCCTGGAACAATGGAGTTGTCTTCTTCATCGTCGTCCTCATACTTTGCTAGGTCTTCTTCTGCCATCTGCAGGCAGACATGGAGCCACCGTTTCTTTGCATGCCCTTCCAGCTTTGTTCTCACAGTTAAGATTGGCCCTGTTCCCTGCAGCATGGTTGCACAACAGCGTGCCTCCTTTCTTAGTCGCCTTCTCACCTGCTCTAGGCCGCCATCGCCGCCCTCCAGGCCCTCTGCACAATCTTCAAGGGCCATGCCCCCCTGCATGCCACCATTGTGCATGAGAGCTCGCAGTTACGAGGATGGATGCAGCCAGGCCAGCGACAGAGGTATTGAAATGCAGGATGACAAGCTGCCAGCAAGCAAGCATGGCGTGCACAGCTGCTACAACACGCCCCTCACTCTTCTGGCAGCTGTGGCTCCTGCTTGCATTACCTGCAGTTGCTGTGCCATCAGAGCTGCTCTGGTTGCAGGGTCCAATCCTGCCATCACCTCTGCCTCATCAAAGTAGAAGTCTCCTTCACCTGCAGGTGTCACCTCAGCATCCTGACTTGCTGCCTCAACCGTGCAGACAGGCTTGTTGTCACTCAGTGCTGCACCGCCATGCATCAATGTGCACGCATCGGCCCATATACCTTCATTCTCAGAGTCGGGGTTGAGCGCTGCACAGTCGCACAGCGCCTGAAACATCTTCTCCACTGCAGGGCAAGTGTGACGAGGCTGTACGCAATGCTGATCAACCCAACTTACCCAACTTCCATTGAAACACAAAACATTAACTTGCTGTGGCTGTGTGAGAGGTTTGGAGGTGTGAGAGTGAGCGACATGCGGATATGAGCAGGTATGAGATGGTAGGAGCCTAGTGGCGCAATGCCTACGTTTGTCCTGTCAACCCTACATGATAGCCCTTAGGGGTCAGGCAATAGAGTAGGTGGTAGGTAACCATGCCCATGTGTATGCCATGTGCAAGCCATGTGTATGCCATGTGCATGGGAACTCCACACAGACAAAAACACCGCTTTGCAGTGGTCCACGCTTAGTGTTCCACGGCAATGAAGGCTCTAGGTTGAGGGCCAAGGTGCTGATTAACCCAACTCTAACCAGGCAAGCCATTTCACTTACAGCAGTCTGCGTCTTGGGGAACAAGCCGCAGCTCAGAGTCTGGCTCATCCTCTGCTTCATCTGCTGCCTCGTTGTCCAACGGTGGCAGGCCAGATGCAGTGCAGCTTTCCACGTCGAGTTGCACATATATGCAGGGTTGAGGGAATGCTGCCAGGTCACGGGAGACTGCATGCATCATGATTTGTGGATAGCGCAGGACCACAGCTGAGTTGTCTGGCATACTGCTACTCCATACCACTCGTCTGCAAACAAATACAGAAGTGAGCCTGTCAGCATAAAAGACGTTGGCCGCGTGCCACAAGTAATGTGAGAATAGCACCTGCTTGTAACATGCACATGCCCAGGGCAAGACCGAGCATCCTCGCCGAAGACGAGTTCTACTGCCTCAAAAACACCGAAAACTTGTTCGGTCTCCTCCTCTAGCTCCACAGCTCCTGCTGCGTCCAGGGCGACGGACGATGTGAGGCACAAGCGATCGGCGGCGGCAAGGAAGCGCTCCATCTATCGAAGTGTAGTTTGCAAGGACGGCGGATGCAGGAACTCCGCTACAAAGTTACATCACACATTCGTCGATAGAAGTCGACTTGGGCTGCATGCGCGCCGAACCCAATAACGAGGGTATACAAGCAATGCTGTCTACTCCGTCTCGCTCAGAAGCACCCCTGACCCCGAACCCAAAAGCAGACCAAAGCACATCCGATGCGCCCAGGGCCTGCAGCGCTCAGGAGTGCGTCAACTTCGTGGTCAGTGATGTAGTTCGCCCGCACGTTGACCGCAGCCGGTCACCCCCGCCATTGGCCCCGCAAATGTGAGACGGTCTGGGGCGCGAATCTCCGTGTAGCTCGCGACAAAGTTTTGACGCAGTCGGGTGTAACAGGCGTGTGCGGCACCCAGCAGCCGCAAAACACTAGCTCAGATCGGCGCCCGCCCAAACCTGACCTGTGTTTTCCGCTCCTAAAAGACTCACGCACATCATAAGACGATGCTGGCAATCTTTCTACGCACGCCGTAAGCCAACGGCACAAGTGCAGTACGCCTGCTTGCATGTCAGTGCATGGCGCATATAATTCGCATATATGCGCACAAGTCAGCCAGCTGGCACCCCTTACCTCACTGACGTTGCGGCATGACTCTATGCAAATACAAGCTGCACCATGACAGCGCTACATCATCACTTGGCAATATGTTGTCGGGATGGCTGGGGATGGCTCTGGCTTTCAGTGTTACATGTGCCGTGGTGCCTCAACCTTCTTCCTCAACTTCAGCAGGCACATGTCACGCAACTCATTCTTTGATTTACTTGAAACCCCTCTGATGTTCTTGTGCTTGCACCATGCTTTCAATAGGTCCTTGTTCAGTGTATCAAATTGAGGCATATCAGGGGTGTCCAAGAGCATGAGCTTAATACACTCTGCATTCAAAGCAGCTTGCCTAGCAGCTTCCTTGTCTAGCAACATGGGCATTGGCTCAAGAGGCATCGAACCACGGCATTGTGCACCACACGGCTGAGGGGGGTTGCTCATGTTCTGGTAGGCTGTGCAGTTCTGGTTCTGGTAGGCTGTGCAGGTAGGCCTGGAAGTGGTTGCAAGGCAGTCAATGCCTGATCCAGCTCATGGAACTGCTCTTGGAATTGGGCTACCAAGGCAAGCTCTGCCTCATAGTCAAACTGTGGCTGCTCTGGCTGGTGATGGCTGCACACGTGAGTCCACAAACAGCACACAGTCTAGCATCGGGCTCATCCCTGGCTGTTGGACTGTTGAGATAAGGGTGGTAGTATGTCGCCGGCATCCTGCGCATAGAAACACATAAACACATGTTTGCTCAACATATTGAGGCGTAGCGTCGTTCATAAGAAATAATAAGAGATGAAAGTCGGGCAGGTGACTGTTGTGTGCTACCTCAAGCTATTCATGCCTGTCATGTGTTACGGAAGTGTGCGGGTGAACATCAAACTGGCCTAAACAAGGTGACGTGTATTACAAGTTTACTCACCTCCAAGGCGCTGTTTTCAAGGGCTACTTTCCTAGCTGCACTCCTGATTGGAAGAGCTTTGGGCTGATGTAAGTTTGGGGCTGATCCTCAAAACAGCCAAGCACCTGTGGAGGTCAGCAGATTTGGTTGCATGGGTTGACATTGTATGCAATACGCACTAACAAACAGCACCCCGTGCTTACCTGGGATGTAATCGCGAGTTACAAGTCCGACGGCAGCATAGGCTGCTCGTCACGGAAATGCCTCCGGCCACCAATTCATCTCTCCTGTTGCGACACGCATATAAACAGATGGAGAATTACATTGCGAAGCTAATCAAGTCGTTGAGACAATGCAGTACAATCGACATAAGAGGGCCTAACCTGCTAGCGACACCGTTGTGAGATGTAGAGCCCAACGGTGGAAGAATTACATGCAGCGGATCAAAGACGGTGCCAAAAAGTGAATTGCGGGGCCAATGGCGGGGGTGACCAGCCAGCCTTTTCTATGTTTCTCCCGCAACAGGCGGCGATGTGGGTCTTCCTTGTACTTCGCGACTATGCAGGCCACACTATTGAGCCATGTGGTTGCAAGTGGAGCGTTGACTGCAGCAACTAAAGCTGCTGTTGAAGCAGTGGGCTGGCAGCACTGTGTTTTGCTGCCTTCGAGCCTGACTTCGGAGCCCTCGCTGAAGGAGGGAGCGAAGGCCAGCGATGGAGGACAGGCGGCCAAAAAAGAGCGTGCCCCTCGCTCTATTGGTCTCTTTCAAGTGTACCAGGCTCTGGCCCTAGACCGCATGGCCACCCAGCCCAGCAACCCAGCATACAAGGTTAGCGCTCTAGTACACTCCGTACTGCCTCTGTCAGTCTCATCATAGCTGCAGGCTATGGCCCTTCTCACTTCTTGGCTCCTTCCCACTACCCATGCATCTGCCATGCCTTGCATGGTGCAGGTGCCCCAAGCACCAGATGCCAATGGCGTGCTGAAAGATATCAGAGGTGCGCGACTAACGATGGCCAGTGCGCTTTGGGCAGGGCTGGGTGAGGAACGACGTGCCTTGCTCACCTCCTGGTTCAAGCCCCTGTGTGAGGCTCTCAATGAGGAAGCTTTGCGAACCAAGACCAAGCATGAACACATTCTTGGCCGCATTCAGGTAAGCCAGCAGCCGTCACCCAGTGCCCTGTAACTCGTGGCCGTGGAAGAGATGCCTTGAAGCTGGTCCTGTCTGGCTTGCCATGTAGTGCCTGGCATGCATGCAAGTGCAGGCAGACCGTGGTGCATGTGTATGTGTGTGTGCTGTCCTTGATGTAGGCGTACCAGAAGTCCCTATCGTCTGAGGTACAGGCTCAGATTGAGGAAATGCTGGATGTGGGCACTGTCCACCTGCTGAACAACAGGGCCCGCATGTTTGGTGTCCAAGAGGAGGACAGGGCAGCCAAGGAGCCCCAGGCAGTTGCACAGCCGGTTCCCAGCGCCCAGCAGCCACAGTCTCCAGACCCTGCCACGAAGGCAGCCAGGGGTGCGGAGACAAGCAGCGCCAAGCCAGCCGTGCCATCTACAGAGCCAGCCAAGCAGAGTACACCTGCAAAGGAGCCCCCTGTGGCAGAGGCAGCTGCAACACCGGAAACCTTGGTCAACAAGGATAAGGTAGGCGAGGCGAGGCAGCTAGGTTGTGTCGAGAGCTGCACTGAGCAGATGACAATCAATGAGTCTACTAACCTGGATGTTGTGGCTTCTGGCCTGGCAGCAGGAAGGCAAGAAACGCAAGAAGGATGGTGAGGAGAGCGCAAAGAAGAAGAAGAAGGACAAAGGACAAGAAAAAGCCAAGGACAAGAAGGAGAAGAAGAAGAGCAAAAAGGAGGCTGTAGTGCCGTTGTCCCAGCAGGTGAGGTTATAACACCAAACCAGACCTTTGACAAACTCACACCACTCCCTGACATCTCACACCACCGCTTCTCTGCAACTGCAGGCAGATGATGATGAAGAAGACGAATGAAATGGCTGCACCTGGGCTGCTTGGTTCGCTTTGCTCCTGGGCTGGGTTTGAGACACCTCGGCATGTTGGGTGTGTGACGAGCTGGTTGCCAGCAGTTGCACCCCCAAACTAGTGGCTGGCTTCATACGTATGGGTCCCAACCTAATTGCTGTTTATACACAAACGCATGGAGGCTGTTGAGCACGAGATCATTCTCACCACTTGCCTTGCATGGTGGCATCCATACTTATTGTATGTCTGCCTGCATGGCATGCCAGCAATGTGCGCTGACCTGCTCACCGAGCTTGACTTGACACACAACAACATTTGCTTGCATTGGCATCTTTGCGACTTGGACACCCTGTCACGACATTGGTCCCTGCATCAATGTTGTCCAGATAGGGACGAAGCTGCTGCCAGCAGCTGCCACTCTCATAAGACGTTGGTTGTGATGAGAGTGGCAAGGTCAGGCTGCCAAAGGCAAAGGCAAGGACAAGGGCAAGGCTGCCAAAGCCAAATCCAGCCAGGCAGGTGGCTAGACAGGGACTGCACTGCAACGCTGAACATGCAGCGCATTGGCTAGAGCAGCTGGCGCCCACTGGAGCTGTGCTGGTGGCCAGAGCAGGGGAAGCTGCCAGTCAAGGGCAAGGAGTACCCTGAGCTGGGCTGCAAGCGGCTGCGAGATCGGCCACCCAAGGCCCAGCAGCAGCAGCCTGCTGAGGCACAGTAGTGTGTGCCCCCCCATTGGAGCTGTCATCAGCTTACATTCAGTGCATGTTTGTCATGTCAACTCAAATAGGCACTAGTGTAGGTGGTAGGCACTCATGCACCATATCCATGTGCATTGGGTTTACTCCACACAGCCCCAATAGCAAAGTTTGAGTGGTCCCGCTAGTGGTCCCTAGTGTTCCCTAGTGGACCAACTCAGATGGAGGCCCAAGTGGGCTCCTGGGGCCTAGGTGTTTTTGCTGTCATTTTGCCTGTCTGTGATCTCTGTGCTAGTTAGAGGTTGGCTTTGTCATATACACCGACAACGAGGTGACGATGACAATGGCATTCCCCGCCGTCAGCCAGCAGGCTGCTACACCATCTGGGTGAGCCCCGCCAGTAGGGCGCGGCCGATCATATGGCGCAGAGACAATGATCCTGATGATACATACAGCTCAGGCAGCAGTATACATGGCAGGCTGCGGAGGCCAGAATCTATTCCGACAGTGGTAGTGGCTGCTTAATGGCTGTTGCTGATGCTTTCGTACTCTGGAAGTAGCGCGCTTCAGACATCGAGTCGCCAGGATCCATCCTTACATGTCTCTACATTCTTCTTAGTTCTCCAATCAGAGATCCCGAGTAGTCTGTTTGAATGCCATCCTCCGCGAATCAATCCATCCCGAATCCTGCCTTGCCGCAGCTTAAGTAAACCGAAAGTCACATCTCACGCATGCAAGGCTAAAAAGACTTGCAAGCGCATTCAAAGCTCATGCATACCAGGTCTGAAGTTGAACTGTAACACAGCCGGCAGCTGTGCGACAGCTCGGCCTACTCCCGATGCTGATGTACTTGTAAAACCCCCAGAGCATGCATCTTGCTTCCTAAGCCGTGCACACGTCTGCTTCACTGATTGCGGGATGGGCCTGGGTATGTGAAGCAAGAACGAGGGGGAGGTGTTACCTGGCAGCAGCTCCTGGGATCCCTTCCTGAGTGTGCCCTTAAGCACCTGGGGTCAGGCGTTCCCAACTACCTGAAAACCACCCCCCTGTGATAGGAAGCCCGTATCTCCGCAGCCAACCAGTCAAAAATACATGAAAACAGTGCTTTGAACAGAGGAGACTTAAAGCTACGAGATGGCCGACGCAGCAAAAACTATCTCGCTCTCAGCGGTGCTCAGTGCCTGCCCAAAGATCGACATTTGAATTCATGCGATTTTGCCTCATGCGAGGCGCGCCACACTAGCACGCTTCGCCACACCGTTGTTGCTGGCACCTGCAACGCGCAGCATCAGTCGGAACATGATTTGCTTTTGGCATGTGGACGCGACGACGGCAGTCGTGACGACTGGATACCACTACTAGCATTTGGAGCTGCTGCTGGCGCTAGTGCATTACCGGCTGCTCTACTACGCTTAATAAGGTGCTAGGTGCAGTACGTGGTGTTGTCTCACCTTGCTTTGCTGCCCTCGACTTGTTAGCTGCAGGTGCCTCACGCTTACGTGACGTGTTTGCCGCTGCCAGCTGTTGCTGCTGCTGAGGGGGTGCACCAGCAGGCACAGCCAGCTCAGGGATGGTGCCTGCAGGTGTCAGCTGCTGCTGAGGGGGCGCCGTTGAGCTGATGTAGCTGGCCCAGTGGGTGTCACACGGCACTTGGGGCTTGGCGCCCCATGCTCCCATGCCGAGCGGCACCCAATACTGGGCTAGCAAGCTGGCAATGGATTCAATGGCTGGGCGGATGTCACTACCCAATGCAGCTAGCCCCAGCCCCAGCCCCAGCCCCAGCCCCAGCCCCAGGTGCAGCCCCAGCCCCAGCCCTAGCCCCAGCCCCACCACAGGGACTCTGCTCCCAGCCTTCTGGCAGGTGCTGCGGGGTGACTGCTGCTGTCACTCGCAATACGAGCACTTTGCCATGAGCGAGCGCATGTGCACCCATCAAATTGCAGGTGTATTGCCTTTGCGAGCAATAGTTGGTCTGAAAGCAGGTAGCAGAGCAAAGACATGCGGTTATTCCCAGCCTCAGGCCCCCCTCAGCCCCCCTCCAGCCCCCCCCCTCCCACCCCCTACCACTCTTCCCTTCCCCTTTGCATCTTACCAAGGGTCTTGCGCCGCATGTAGGTGGACACGATCTGGAATTCACGCCCAACTGTGGATATGTCGCCTGGCCGTTGTGGGTTGGGGAGGACGCACTGCTCAGAGACGAAGAATTGCCGGCACTTGGAGAGGGCACGGCGGCTGACACCGGTCTCTAGATGCAACCTGACGGTGCTCAAGCAGTGGTGAGCATTATAGGGTGCAGTCCTGGCTGCTGGCCTCCCCACAGGGCCCTCTTGAGTTGGAATGAAGATGTCTGTTGGTGAGGGTGCGAGGCCGGCTGGGCTGAGCTGCTCTGCCATGCTGCCCATGGGCCGGCCATGGCTATCCAGCCTTCCGTAGCCAGCCTCTGCACACCGCCTCAACACCTCCACTGAGACGGGGTGCTGCTCCAAAACCAGCAGCTGCTGCTTCTGCTTGAAGGTGAGTGCGGAATGGGGAGTGGTGAATGGGGAGTGAGTGGGTGAGTGGGGAATGGGGAGTGGTGAATGGGGAGTGAGTGGTGAATGGGGAGTGGTGGGGGCGGCGTTTGTGCCGGTAGTTATGCACCTGACACTTGAGGCTGCGTCGAGCAGCCCGTAGGGAGTGATTGGTAGCTGCTGTTCTGGATGCCACCTGCTGCAAAGCCGTATGCTCATCTTGCAGGCGTTGGTGTGCTGCCTGCAGGTCGTCTAGGTCGCCCTGCAACCCATCCACGGTGCCCATAAGGGACTGCTCCACATCCTGCAGCCGCTGTTTGTCACGGTTTGTCGCTTGTGCCGTACAAGCTGCAGCCTTGATGTTGTTAGGGCAATGCAGATAGCCAGCCCTTGGCGACTTGTTTAGTGCATGGAGATGAGCACTCTTTGCCTTGCTTAATTTCTTCTTCTTCATGGTTTGGGATCAAGAGGTGGCTGAGCGGGGCTACGGGCTTGGCTCGCTGGTCAGGGTGATGGGGGGTGATGGATACGGAGATGGGTGAAGGAGAGGTAGGGGGGAGATGGTTGAAGGAGAGGTAGGGGAGAGGTAGGAGGCGGGGAGAAGGAGAGTTAGGGGGCAGGAGGCTGATGGCAGGCTGGGAGGAGGGGCTACTGGGAGCTGGGCGGGGTAGACGAGGTTGGGAGGTGGTGGGTTAGGATGTGTTGGTGGTGGCCACGCGGCGGAGTGGTAAGCCAAGCTCAGTCGGCTCCTCGTGCACCTGTAGCCATCAGCATGTGTACCTTGTAAGCGGTATAACTTGTCACATACAAGCCCAATGATTGAGTTGCATAATGCCATGGACGCGTTAATGAGTATGCTACAAATGGTATGTGTGAGGTCAGGCTGTTTGGTCAATGGTGCAAAACATAAAGCGGATCATAGCTGGAGGGGGTGACTAGTCCCTACTGTGCCGCCCACCATTACAGCGATACAGCGCTGCCACACACAAACCGGGGTTCCTTCACATCCTCGCCAAGCGGCCTGCACCATCAAGAAGCTCGCGCAGCCATGTTTGCCGGACTTCAGTGGTGTGCGCCACCAACATGTCGTGCATCGCTAACGGATAGCCAAGGACGTAGCTTACCAGTGTAGATAACCACGGTCTCTGATTGGGACACATCCGGGGTCACATGTGGCTGCCCGCATCGAAAGACTCCGATGGCAATTCCAGTCGAACATTAAACGCGCAATATCGCATTGCAGCAGACGCAGCAAACGTTACATCAAATGATGGAGTAGATGGGCCGCAGTTGCATGAAGATTACCAACCCCATGTTGGGAACGCCTGACCTGGGGCTTGCCACCCTGCTCCATGACGTGACTGGCAGTCTGCATGACTACTGCTGCCCAGTGTTGTGAAAATTTCAGATTTTCATTCAGATTTTCAATGAAAATTTTCACCTGAAAATCTGAACGTCTTCACTGAAAATCTGAAAGTGCCGGGTGCTGCCCCCGGTCAGATCGCAGATCGGGTGTTGCAGAGTGATTGGCTGTGCTGTGATTAACTTGCTGGCGCCAGCGTGCTACAGCCACAGCGGAAGAAGCGCAAGCCAGAAAACGCCACAGATGGCGGATCCACGGACAGCATGGACGGCTTGCATCCTTTAAAATGGCTTGATGATGATTTGGCTTGCATGTCTGACCTTTGGCAACCTAAGTATTTCTGCATTTCAAACAGTGCAGGCCTACAAACAAGTCGCGTTTAAGGGGATAGGCTGAGAACCAGCGGCATCCGCTCAGTTTCACTGACGATGAAACTCTTTCATTTTCATTGAAAATCTGAAAATTGAAAATCTGAAGATTCACAACACTGCTGCTGCCAGCCATGCATGGGTCAAGATTGGTTCGAGTGTGCTCGCTTCCAGCTTCCAGCAATGCAGCTCCCCACACGGCTGCCAGTGACGTCAAGAACAGGCTTGCGCACCGCCATCACAGCAGTGCGGCCTGAGAAGGCCGGCCGCCCTCAGCCGCGCTACAGCTGGTTTACTGCCAATACCGATCGCAAAGGACCACCCGCTTTTGACGTTGAACCACTCGCCACTAATACCTTCCTTATCATCGTTACCGTGGCCGTCTCCACCTACATCACGCCGTTGTTAAACCTACCCAAGGAGGTGGCGGCCAACAAAGCAGACTTCGACCTGACAAAGCTGGACTTGTCAAAGCAGATCCAGGCCCTAGATGTCAAAGTTGACAACAGGTTCAACACCCTTGACACCAAGATTGACGTCAAGTTCGACACTCTGAACACCAAGATCAACACCTTGGACACCAAGTTCAACACCTTGGAAACCAAGTTCAACACCTTGGAAACCAAATTTGACACCTTGGAAGCCAAGTTAGACACCAGCTTGGCGTTGTTGCACAAGGACTTGACCGACATCAAGGAGCGGGTGAGTACCCGCCACACTCTCACACATGCATGCACCGTTCACTCTGCACCGTCCTGTGCTGAGCCTGTGCTTTGTGTTGCGCATCGCAGAGGTGGCCATGGTAGGCTGGCCTTGGTGGCGGTCAGCCCCCTGAGTGATGGTGTTGTGGGTGTACCCACAGACAGTGCATCACAGCCACAGTGCGTGAGGGGAGGGAAGAAAGGCAGCCCACCAAGCTCGTCCCCACCTATGGCCAGCTCAATCCCTTACAAGGGCGCAAGGTATACACGCAACAGTTGCAACATGGTGGCGTGGCAGCAGTTGCGGCAGTTGCGGGACTGGGTGACGAAGAGGCTAGCTCATTGCCTTTGTGTGTATGCAACTTATAAACAATAAGCAATCTTGCCTGCCATGCGTCATAAGGTGATGGTACAGGCTAGACGGCGCACAATGGCACTAGCCTAGCCCAGCTGCGTTGCAAGGGGTGAGAGTCAGTGGTTGAGAAGGGGTTTTTGTGCAGGTTGCAGGTAAGAGGTCAGTGACAATGTACAGCTAGGGCTTGAAAGTTGCCCATGTGTGTTGTATGGTGCTCCCCTCACATGGTTGGGCGCAAGCAGCACCGGCAATTATAGTAACAATTGAGGAAGGACTGTTGTATGGGACTGATTGGATGGTTGCATGTTGTTGTCCTTGAGCATGGGCTAAGTTGTCACGCTGAGTTTGTGTGACACACATGGAGGCTGCTAAACACTGTGCCACCATGCTTGATGACATTGAAGATCACGAGATCATTCTCACCACATGCTTTTGATATTAAATTCCATACTTATTTTATGCCTGCCACAATGTGTGTTGCGCGGCAATGTGTGCTCACAGAGCTTTACTTGACACACAACAACATTTGTTTGCTCTTTGCAACTTGGACACCCCATCACGACCCTATTTGAGAGTGGCAAGGTGCATGCACAAAGGAACGAGTTGATGAGGTGTTGGCAGCTTTCAGGGGATATGGTTGGATCGCACTGCCTTACACAAACATAGGGTCTCGCTTAAGATGTTGTTAGGAATGGGCTCTGTCCAGTTAGGCTGCCGCACCAGGCTGCTGAGAAAGGTCATTGCGGTTTTGCCAGGAGGTGTTGCAAGGGCAGCCACTGCAATGTGCTCACTGCCACGCTCACGTTGCTGGCTGCTGCAGTGCTCAGATGTAGCTGAGGAACGGGAGCAAGACAATGAGGTTGGGCAATATATTGAGGGTGCTTAGCCACCTGGTCTTCTTAGTGAAGTTCAATAGTTGTACACAATAGCGCGGTGGGGCAGGGACAGTGCTTGGGACAGGGACAGGGACAGTGCCTGGCAAACGGACAGGGACAGTGCCTGGTCACGCGATGGTGGCCACCACAACCTCGCACCCCTGAGACTCCATGTCCCGCCGGACCAAGAATACCTTGACACCGCATGACGAGCCTCCCATCCGACACTACTCATGATCTTGCGTCACATCGTACTTCCTGGAGGACAAGAGGTGGCTCAAACCGCTGAAGCCGCCTTGAACTTCTAGGGGTTCGGGTTACGGAGTGGAGTTGCCAGGCAGCATCATCAACCGGTTGAGCGTCAGCCTGAACCCGCTCTAGTGCCACCCCCACACCTCGCCTACCTAACACTCTAATAGTCTGGTTGGCATTAGGGGTAGGATTTAACCAGAACCTAAAAGTCACACCTACAAATTGGGAATGGGTTAGGGTTAGGGATGCACCTCACATACCTAGCAAGCCCCGCCTCACATCCTCCTGATGCCCACATACAGCTCCACCATCAACGCCGCCAGCACCTTGCCCAGACCTACCACCAGCACCACCACCTGCTGCATCAGCTGCTGCAGCCCTACCACCAGGGGCACCCCCACCCCTCTGACCAGCTGCAGCCCCCCGAACACCACCAGCCTCAGGCCCCCGAACACCACCACCCGCAGCAGGCCCATGATGGCGTTGCGTGTCACAGCCACCACCAGGCCGCCAGCTATGCCGCCCAACACGCCACTGCAGGCAGCATGACGGCACACACACCCGGACCAACTGGACTAACTGGACTGACTAGGCCGACTGGACTGACTGGATCGACTTGACCGACTGGGCCAACTGGACTACACACACCAGGACCAGGCTGGGCCGATGGCTACAACGTTTCAGCGGCAGGCCTGCTGAGCGCATGGCTGCTGATCAACATGGAGCCAACTGCCGTGGACTAACTACCTCCAGCCGACTACCTTAAAACCAAGCATTTTGGGCCTGCCCCCTGACAGGGTGCGGTGGCAGCCCGGGGCAAGCAATACATAGATACAGCAGCGGCCACAGGGCCACGGGGCGCAAATGCAGGTGCTGACAACACATGCAGCTGCAGGTGGTGGTGGTGTAGGTGGTGCTGCAGAGGGGGTGGTGCAGCAGCGGCTGCAATCAAGAAGCACCAGCAGCCCTCACCACCCTACCAACTGGCACCAACCATGGCTTACCGCATAATCATGTGAGTATGCTAAAGTGTGATGCAGCCTGTGTGTTTGTGTGATAATGGCAAAGCTTGGCAAGTATATCTACATGCCCTCCCCCTCCCCCTCCCCCTCCCCCTCCCCCTCCCCCTCCCCCTCCCCCTCCCCCTCCCCCTCCCCCTCCCCCTCCCCCTCCCCCTCCCCCTCCCCCTCCCCCTCCCCCTCCCCCTCCCCCTCCCCCTCCCCCTCCCCCTCCCCTCCTCCTCCCCCTCCCCCTCCCCCTCCCCCTCCCCCTCCCCCTCCCCCTCCCCCTCCCCCTCCCCCTCCCCCTCCCCCTCCCCCTCCCCCTCCCCCTCCCCCTCCCCCTCCCCCACACCCTCCCCCTCCCCCTCCCCCTCACCTGATGCCTAGGCCCGGCATGTACAGCCCCACCACCAGCGCCACCAGCCACAAGGCGTGTCCCAGGGGCAGCTCCGCTACCCTCCCCCACGCCTCCTCAGCAGCCCTCGCCAAGCTGGCCTCCTCCTGGTCCCACCCCCCAGCGCTGACCAGCCTGGAGTCCATCAGGGGCTGAGGGGCATCTGGGCGCTCCCGCCACCCCCCCGGCAGCCGCTGCACTGCGTCGACACCGCTGCTGCCCCCCTCCCCACCCCCACTGCCACCTTGCCCACTGCTGCTGGCGGTGGCGTCAGCAGCGTTGGTCGATGCGGACACCTGTGCTGCACTGCGGCCGAGCTTGCTGCCCCTGAGGCTCCTCCTGCTGCTGCTGACCTGACCAGGCTCTGCCATGGGGGAGGGGCCTGGGGCTGGGCCAGGTGCCTGGGACGGCACGCCAGGCTGCAGCTGCCCCTGCTGGCTCCCCCTGACCTCCCCAGCTGCCTGGGGGCCCCCCTGACTGGATGCCGTGCCCTGGTCAGTGCTGTACTGGGGGTCGTTGGAGCTGGGCTTGAACACTATGCTGTACATGGGCAGGGCGGTGCTCACTGCTAGGGCCACGTACAGGCCTGCCACCACAGCTGCAGGGCAGGGCGGGTCAGGGATGGGATGGGGGGGCTGACAGGCAGGTGGGGTAGGCAGGTGGGGTAGGCAGGTGGGCAGGCAGGTGGGTAGGCAGGTGGGCAGGCAGGTGGGTAGGCAGGTCGGCAGGCAGGCAGGAAAGCAGGTGGGCAGGCAGGTGGGCATGTGGACGCACGTGCTGCCTGTAGACCAGCTGACCTGGTCCTGTCAGCCGTGCCACCGCTGCGTCTGGCCCAAAAGCCAGGTTTTGCGCCATAGCGGCTCCCAGGCCTGCCCCCAACAGCAGCAGCAGCAGCGTGAGGTGCCCGTCCTGCACCTCCAGCTGTTCCCCTACCGCCAGCATGCCCCATGAGAACAGCTGCAGGCAGTGCAGGGTCACACAATCATTGAAGGCAGCCCACAGCCGTGTTCATGGAAGAGCCAGCCAGCTACAAGGCTACAGCTATGCTGGAGCCACCCTGCTTCTCATGGGGTCGCAGGCTTCCTTGCAGGTCTCGTGTATTCGTGCCCTACCTGTACTTCAAAGGCACTACATGTAAACTGTTTTATACCTACTCTTTGGCAGCCAGAGGTAAGGCTGCCTAGCCTGCTGTTACACGCCACTGACTTCATTGGCAGGCCCACTGGCAGGGGATGGTCCAGGGGTCATGAGAGAAATGATGCTTCTAAACCATTTCACATCAAGGTCAGGGTCAGGGTCAGGGTCAGGGTCAGGGTCAGGGTCAGGGTCAGGGTCAGGGTCAGGGTCAGGGTCAGGGTCAGGGTCAGGGTCAGGGTCAGGGTCAGGGTCAGGGTCAGGGTCAGGGTCAGGGTCAGGGTCAGGGTCAGGGTCAGGGTGGGCAGCAGCCTGACAGCAGCAGGGCAAGCACTGTGATCACACCCTGTAGCTGCAATCCTGCCTGGCCACCAGACTTCCTACCAGGTACCAAGCCAGGTGCCTGCTGCATTCACGCCTTGCTGCAGCAGCCCCCCATCACCTTGCCCTTCACCAGGGACAGGGCCCGCGCTGCACTTGAAATCTGTAGCTCCCAGCATGCAGCTGCCATCCCCTGTGGCTGCCACACCACCAGGTGCCTAGGCAGCTGCCCCCTAGCTGCGCCTGTGGACCCCAGGGCTAGTGGCAGCCCGATGCTGAGGAGCTGCAGCGCTGCCCTAGGTGGGGGGCAGCAGCCTGTGGACCCCAGGGCTAGTGCTGCAGCCCCCTTGTCTTGTCCCTGCCTTGTCCCTGCCTGCAGCTGCCATCCCGCCTGCCTGCCTCACCAGACACTAGGCAGCTGCCCCCTAGCTGCGCCTGAGCCCCTGTGCGTCAGCACCCTGCCTACATCGCCTCCCTGCCTACACCAGCGCCTCTGCCTGCCTGCCTGCCTGCCTGGTGCCACACCACCAGGCACCAAGGCAGCTGCCTGTTTTTTCACCCCTAGCTGTACCCCTGCCTAGCTGCAGCACCCTGCCTGCCTGCCTGCCTGCCTACACTAACGCCTCACCCAGGTTTGGAGCAGGCCCCCGTGCAGCAAGGCGGCCCGCAGCACCCCAGCCACCGCCCCTGCCCCTGCCACCAGGCTCCCGGTAGCGGCTTCCTGCACACCAACACAAGCAGAGCACCGCCAGCCCAGCTGCTGACCTTAGCTGTCTTACCGCACGCAGTGAGACATATCGACTGTCAGCTGTGCACACACACAGCCAGGAGGGCCAGCGGTGCGGGACCAGCAACAGGACAGCAGGTCTCTTCGCACATCCCTGCTCTGTTGCAGCAGCCACGGCCGCTGTTTGACATCGACGCTGTGCAGGGGCCGCACCCCTGCTGCTCACCCTCCATGTGGCCAGGCAGTCCTCCTTAATCCCCTCAGCCGCCCTCCCAACACCTCAGACTGCCCTGTCAACTTGCCTACCTGCCTGCCTAGCCCTCCCACCCCTACCCCTCCCTGCACCCCTCCCTGCACCTCTTCCTAAACCCTGCACTTCTCCCTGCACCCTGCTCCTTTGGCCCTCATGGCCACCCCTCCCCTCACCACCCACACCTTACCACGCCTCCCCCTGCCTTCCCCTGACCCTGTGACCTAAGGCTGGAGACGCACCCTCCTTGCTGCCACCCCGCCCAGTGCCCCACCACTGAGTGAGCAGCCACCAGCTGGGGGGTGTCAGGCATCACCAGGCACACAGCCGCCAGGCGCAGGCCCCACTCCCAGGGGCCCTGGCTGCAGGGCTGTGTCAATGCGGGCCACAGGGGCAGCCAGCGCTGCAGGAACACCACCCAGGTGGCTATGAACAGCAGCCAGGTCAGGACGGGCCACCGTGGGGGGGCTTCTGGGTCCTCCTCCTCCCCAGCCTCCTCCCCGTCCTCCCCTCCCTCCCCTCCCCCCTCCCTTGCTTCAAACTCATTCACTTGACTTAGGCCTGCTTCCTTAGCGCTGGCTGTGCTGCCTGTGGCTGAGGCAGCAGTGCTAGTAGCTGAAGTGGCTGGGGTGGCGCGGACGCATGGGTAGGAGGGCCTGACGCTCCAAATATGATGGTGGGGGGCGAGCAGGACGCAGGGTGCGGGCGGTGCTGGGCTGCTTGCAAGGAGGGGCCTGGCGAGAAATGTGCTATGCGAAGTTGCAAACAACGACGAGCTAAAGCGTTCACACGTCCTGCTGCTCCTGACGCAGGAAAACTGGACAGCAACTCGCCGGCAGGGAAGTACTCGCGTCCGCAGGCACATGCACTTGGTGCTGAGACTTCTCCGTGATTGCACCCGCTGCCCGCCGCCGAAAATTGCGCAGTTTAGCAAAGTCACACACAGGTGGTACAGTGTTCTTCGCGGTTTTGTGCGATGCTTGCAGCGATGCGAGTTGCACGCCCCGCGGTCAAGCCGCAACGACACGTGTGTGCCGCACAAGCGCAGGGCACTGCGCCATATCCTCCCCCACCCCCACCGCCCCCACCTCCGCAACCTCCCGCAGCCACTCAGGTACGGCATGTCGTAACATACCGCGGACAAGGACCGCCAAGTACCAGCTACTCCATGTCACTAGCTTTGCCCAGCCGATGCACCCTGCACAGCCTGCTACTCCCCTTTGATGCACTGGCAGCATCTTCTCGACACCTGGATCACCTACTGCACCTGCTGGTATCTTCCCCTGCACCTGCACTCCCTTGCGCCAGACGCGCCGTGGACTGCTGTCCTTGCTAAGCTTTGCCGGTGTTGCGGCTGCCGGGGGTGCTGTGGGCTATGTGTTCGGCAGCCAGAGCAACACCCCCCTGCTGGCAGGCCTGACGGATCAAGACCGCAAGGATATTGGTGGGAGAGGGCAGCATTGACTGCGTGCAGCCTCCTTACACAGCAACCCTTGAAGCCAGCGCAGTCCAGGGCAGCAAGCTTGGCTGGCAGGGTGCCCCACAGTGTGCTGCCTGCTGCCGTGGGAGTTGAACCCACCCCTGTCACGATTGCAGACGAGCTACGAGCTGAGGCACACTTCCGGCGCGACTACGATGGTCATGTGTGGGTCCAGGAAAGAGCTGGAGAGTGGTGAGCGGGAGGCAGGGCCGCAGGGGCAGGGGGCAGGGGCAGGGCCGCAGGGGCAGGGGCAGGGGCAGTGTCCACGGCAGGGAACAAAGTATCGAGCCACAGGCACTGCTCAGACCAGGCGAGGTGTAACCCGGCTTGAGGTAGGTCAGCAGCCAAGGGCCAGCGGTGCTGGCATATGTACCACTGGGTGTGGCCCAGCTGGAGGTAGTCTTCGGCCTGCAGGGGTAGGGCCTGTCATTAGGGGCGAGGTGTGACCTGGCTTGAGGTAGTGCGGTTGAAGGGCCCTGCAGTGTGTCATCTCTTCTGCCTGTCATCTCCTGGTAGCGAGTTTCACTGCCTGCTGATGACAAGGTGTGATGTGGTGTGATATGGTGTGATGTGGTGCCAGGGCGGAGGTGCGCCAGGACGCGCAGCTGGCTGGGACCCTGCTGGTGCGCAGTGCCTCAGGCCAGGTGTCCTTCTTCACCATGGGCCTGCAGCAGGTGAGGGGTGGCCCAGCAGCCCATGGTGGTCAGTTTTCCAAAGCCGAGTGGGGTGCAACATGTTCCAGGACATGGGCCTCTCCATGCTTCTGCCCCTGCCCTTGCAAACCCCTCACCTGCTGGGCCAGCCCCAGGTTGCAGTCCACAGTGAGGCCCTTGGGCTTGCTGCACACCTCTGCCAAATGCATGGCCAACTGCATGACCAACTGCATGCCTGTCACCAAGCTACTCACAGCGCATATCTCCCCTACAACCAGTGGGCTACGTCATCTGTAGTCCATATGTTGAGTCCGCACCAATCCTTAACTCCCTGCCCCCACCCCTTGTCAAGTGTGGGGTGATAGATACTAGCATGGAACTCATGCTCTTATGTCAGCAACAGCTTGGACAG
The DNA here is from genome assembly GCA_030144725.1 of Haematococcus lacustris. Taxonomy (NCBI): domain Eukaryota; kingdom Viridiplantae; phylum Chlorophyta; class Chlorophyceae; order Chlamydomonadales; family Haematococcaceae; genus Haematococcus; species Haematococcus lacustris. The sequence continues at coordinate 5,705,665 of JASKMD010000011.1, forward strand.
CGCCTAGTGCACACATCACTGTGCTACAGGCCGCTGGGCCTGGGCCTTGGGTGCTTGGTCTCGCAGCGTGTTGAAGCTCAGGCCAGGGTACTCCTTGCCTTTGGCAGGAGCCGCTGCTCAGTGTGGCCACCTGCACAGCTGCACTGGGCGCCATGGGGCCTCCCCTGCCTGCTGGAGGTTGAGGGCTGAGCTGCAGTCCCTGTACACCCATCTGCAAAGGTCCCCAGGGGTGGCCTGGTGTAGGTTGAGGCCCCACATGAGGCCCCGCACTGGCACCTTGAGCCTGCTGGCTCCAGGCTGACCGTAGCAAGCGGTCCTCAGCCTGACCTGCTGGGGCTTCCGGCCTGCAGGCCTGGTGGCTTTGCTGCGGTCCAGCTCCTCCTCACAGGGCTGGGGGTTGTTCACAGCTGGTTTGTAACTTCATCCACTGTCACCACCTTGCCAGGCAGCCTGTCTGTTGGCTTGCCGCTGTTGGGCCCCTCCACCACCTTGCGGCAGGCCTGCAGCACGGCCTTGGCCCCCCACCCACCTCGTGTGCCAATGCCAGCGTTGCCAAAGGACACTACCAGCTGCTTACATGTCCCCCACCGCTGATGGGACACCTCATCTGCCTCCTCCTCAGACTGTATGGGGCACAAAACATGGCATCATGGCAATATGGCATCATGGGCAGGGCTGGGGCCAGGTCACTCCTAGCAGGTCACACAGGGGGCAGTCATCAGCCTCTGGCCCTGCCCCTCCCCCTTTCCATTGGCACACCCACCTTGTTCAAAAAGCGCTCCATCTACTTAAGCTCCTCCCCCACTGCATCCCAGGTGACCAGGGTGATGGCCACCTGCCATTGGGGTGGCTGCTGCCAGGTGCTGCATCATTGATGTTGTCATTCCATCGCTGTGTGTTGCGGTGAGCCTGGGTCAGGCCACTGTCATGCTGAATCTGGTCCCTGGTCAGCTTGCACTTGTAGAAGCTGTCCAGGCAGCCATCCTCATCCTACACCCCCAAGGCTGCGCTGACTGCCTGGATGGCGCTACTTTGAAGCCCCATGCCCATCTGGGTGGCTGGGTAAGAGGCAGCGGGCATCAAGCAGCCTGGTGCTAGTGCCAAGACAAGCCACGTGGCAGGTGGCTGCCTGGGAACAGCCCATACGCTCCGTCTCTGAAAGGGGCAGGTTGCAGGGCTCAGGGCTAACTAACACCAACTAACAGTAACTCACACTAACGAACACTGGGCCATCCCACGCCGGTCAGGGCAAGCCAAGGCACAAGAGCAGGCAGGCAAGCTGGCAAGCATTGCCTGGCAGTGGACGCAGCGAGCTGCTGCACCATGTGATGCAATATACTCTCCATGTCAACCCGCTGCGCTTGCGCACCTGCTTCCTCTCTGCCGGCCAGTTGGGCAGTAGCGAAGAAAGAGGAATGAAAGACGGACTCTCCCAAAGGAGCGGCTTTGACGTTTTCTATTGCTACATTTATTAGTTTGCTACACGAGCTTGGAGGGGGGTTGGCCCCTTGTTGTAATGGTGAACAATTGCGTGGTCGTGGTTTCGATCCAAGGACCTCACAGTTGTAGGGGTCACCCATTGCCAACTGAGCCACCCAACGTAGCAAAGGGCGGGGTGACAGTGACAACATGCACATCAGGGCAGCCGCAGGCTCGGCAGGGCAGCTTGCGGCTGAGCAGCCACTAAGGTGCACCCTCCATCCTGGACATAGCCCGTGCACTAGAGCAAGCTGCCCAGGCTGCCGCCATGATGCGCGCTGGCTGCTGCTCTCAGAGCACCATGTGCCCAGTGTATGTCACAGCTTGATGTTTTCATTACTCACCTCCTAACCTACCCCGACTGAGTCAACAGTGTAGGTTGCAACATGCTGATGGGCATGGACTGACATCAAGGAAGCAAGCATAGCAGAGTGACAGGCACAGGTGCAATGTAAACCCACCACCATGCTCCTGCCATGCTTGCTCATGGTGTGCTCATCCTCTTTATGGCTGTGCTGTGTGGCTGTGCTGCTTGCTTTGCAGATTGACCTTACAGACGACTTTGTAGTCGCTGCTGTGTTTGGAGACGGATCCTGGGAGCGGGTATTGCAGCCACTCAAGGTCAGTGAGCCAACGCACAACACATGCACAGCTCCATGCATAGCTTGCAATGACTGCAGCAGGCATCAGGCAGCAGCATGCATGTGGAGGCCAGCAGCAGCAGCGCCCGAGTGCATGCTGCAGACACTGGGCTGCGTCGCTTGTGGTGATCAGCTCACTGTACTTGGTGACCATGGTGCACCACCATGCGATGTTGCTTGCATGCAGGCCAAGGATGATAATGATCAGGTAGTGGACGTAGTGCTAGACCAGGACAGCTTTAGAGAGCTCATCTCAATCAGCATCTAACCAGCCATGCCTTGTGGATGCAAGCTGCTTCAAGGTCAATGGGCGTGAAATGGGCACATTAGCTGTGCAGGCTAGGGGACGTTGGCTGCATGGGATGGAGTCGAGAATGCCATGGAAACTAGCTGATCAGGTATCGATCCCAATGTCGAGGTGGCGAGGTTATCATCACGGTGTCCCGATAGCGTCGTGACCGACAATTTGACTCGAACAAAGATGTAGCCTGTACAGCCAGCTTGCTACTCAGCTGCTGCTGACATTGTTGCTGCTACTGCTGCTGTTGCAACTGGGGTGGGTAGGTATGGGGGAAGGGGAGGGAGGGTGGCGCCGAAGGCTGCCGCATAGCGCTTCCGCTTCCGCTCATGGTTGCTGGCAGCAAGAGTGGCCTCCTGGCTGCCCCTAGCTGCTCCAAGTTGGTGCTTCTGGCTCCTGCACCAGGCTTCTTCTCCTTCACTGCTCCTCCACTGCTCCTCCGCACCGCCGCTCAGGCTCCTGGCTGCGCCTCATCGCTGCACCTCCAAGCTTACCTAGTCTTTCTTGTTGCGTATCTACGTAACTACCAATCGACTAGCTGCAACGACTCGTTAGGAGCTCGTTTGGAGCTGTGTACTTGTGAAACGTACATGTATAGTGTTCCACACAAGTTGTAAAGTGTTCCCCATATAACCAGCCCAAATCACGTTCTCCTCGCTGCCTCTTACTCCGTTCGCTCAATTTGGTCGCACATACAAAGAACGGTTGCTGGCGCCGACTATATGCCAACGAGACAATGCGCAACCTGCGCATCCTACTAGACAAGCGATGTAGTGAGTACTTGCCATGAAGATTACCAAACCCATGTGGCTCCATGTGGCTCGGGTTGGGGGCGATGAAAGGGGCCCAACTTGGGGGCGATGAAAGGGCCCAACTTGGGGGCGATGAAAGGGCCCAACTTGGGGGCGATGAAAGGGACATGGAGACCTCGCCGTCTCGCCTCGCCATTGGAATCGCGCTCTGAGATGTATGCAACGGTTCGCATGCGTGCTTGTTCATGCGTCATGACACCCATTACAAGCCATGCCGGTGAATGACAATTTATCATTTTTACTTAGTACAAGGTCTTCTAGACATGCAAGGTTGGTTCTGTCCGGTGTGATTTACCTTGTTATAAGCTCAGAATAGTTGTTAAAGGGACACTTTGTGTAAGACACAAGTCGCCGCTCTCCAGAATCCCAGTGGCTTCTCCCCATTACAGTACATCGATGGACCGTGTTCGCCATGTTGTAGGATGTTATGCATGGATCAAACTTGGCCACATGCTGCCACATGCCACATGACTTGGCCACATGCTGCATGGTTCAAGCATGGGGACGGCATTGGCATCAACCACATGGCACCTCACCTGCTTAACAGACAGCTATCTACAGAAGTTCGCACGAGCTTGACTAGGTTCAGGTTAGGCAACAGCGGTCTGGGGGTGGAGAAGGCTCGGTTTGAGGGGGTAACTTTCATTGATCGCACATGCACTAGATGCACAGAGGGGGTAGTGGATGACGCCATGCATTTCATCTTTGAGTGCACTGCCACGAGTTCCATCAGGGAGCAGCCGGAGTTTGCCATGACTTTACAGAACAATAATGAGAATTTGCATGACTTCATGTTGAGCCCATGTGCACCTTTGTTTGTGCACCTTGCTTTGAAGTGCGTTACAGAAAGTCCCGAACCCCTAGAGGGGGAGGGCGGCCTAGCAGCCTAACGGCTGACGGCTTAAGCGGTGTAAGCCACATCATCAAACTTGGCCACAACACATATTCCACACTTGACCACAATAACATATAGCGTCCCAAACCCGCAAGCAATCAAGACGTGTTGTATAGAAAGGTAGTAATGGGTTAGGTGTGCACTGCATGAACCATGGACTAGATGAACAAATGCAATGATGACTATTGATCGGCCAGCAACGTTCTCTCTGACACATCCTAACCATATCTCTAGTCACAAGTGAGAGGGTCATGTGGGCATCACTGCATGTCTCACATCTGTGCCACAAGGCTTAGGGGTTTGCATGACAACAGCCACCTGTGATGCCCTCAACCCACACATCCCTGTTTTTCAGCCATCTAACACCCATTATCTGCACCGTCGTTCAATTCAAAATGCAGGGCAGGCAGGGACGGCAGGGCAGGCAGGAGCGGCAAGGCAGGCAGGCATTGCCAGGTCGAGTGCAAGCCAGCCCCTTGAGACATTGAAGCAACAAGTCTAGACTAGTCCCATCCAAGCACCACCCCATGCCGGACAACACCCTAGCCACACAGCACCTTATCACAGGTCAAGGTCTTGCCAGTCAGCCATGTGCACAAAAGGCACGAACTGGAAGAACCCGGCCTTATGCACTCAGCACAAGACAGTTGCTGTGGCCGTCAAAAAAAGGTGATGCATGCAAGTGCAAAGGCATCCATGTGACACCACGGTTTAAACAGCTATACCACCAACTATAGTCTCTTCAAATTAGCTGGGACTGTATTGTCTGCCTCCCTCCCTTAGCCCTTAGTATACCATACATGTGCTTGACTGCTACTACCTGGGGGCTGGCCGGTCTCGTCAGAGTAGTAGAGTCGCACAAGCAGCAGGTCTAGCTCACAGAAGCGTGGACAGGTCATCATCAGACTCCAGCAACCAGGAGCCAAAGGTGTTGCCATCACCAGGTTGAAGGTCTGCTAGCATGGACATGCTCTCGATGCCTATGATGTCTGTGGAGCGACGGGTCAAGTTGGGCGAATGAACCTGGCCCCCTGGGCTTCTCAAACCTGCCAGGCCCGGACTGGGCAGGGGGCTGGTGAGCATGAATGCTGGGCTCACTTGCCCCACTGGCTGCAAACTGGGAACCAGGGCCCTGGCAGGGCTGGCAGGGGAGGTCGTCATGGCAGCTGCCTCGCTGCCTGGCTGGATGCTGTGCTGCCTCATTCTTTGTGGCCAGAGGGGCTGGTCATCCTGCATGCTGGGCTGCAGCGGGGCGGCCATAGAGCGCTGGCCCCTGGTGAACTGGTTCTCCGTGTCTGGCACAGGCACGGGAAGGTGCATGCCTTTCATGGGCAAGGCCTCGTTCCCACCTCCATGTTGAGGCTCCTCATGCACTGAGGGCAGTGGGCACGCTGCCACCAGGCTATGGTAGCTGTTGGAGTGCTGCTGACGCTGCTGCATCAGCTCCAGCCTTGTGGTCCTGCGAGCCTGCTCTGACTGGCGCTGCTGCTGCAGCAGCTCCTCATACGCCTGCTGTTGCTTGGCCAGGTGCTCCTCGTAGACCTGGCGAGACTGCTCGACCAGCCTGCAGCCAACAGTTGTTTTGTCAGTTGAGCTGTCTACGGGCAGTTGTTCGTACCAGCCAGTGCATGGCCTGAAATGGTGCCCTCGAATGCCCACGCACGAGCCCCACAAATCCCACACAGCCAGCCAGCCAACAAGCAGCCTCAGCGCCTGGACCTAGTGTCCCCCTCCAGCCAAGCGAGTCAGGCACATCAAGGCTGAGCAGGCAGCTGAGCCCACTCAGCCCACCAGGGGCACAGGCCAAGGCAAGGTTGCTGAAGCCAAACCAGCACCACAGCCTGGCAGGTGGGAAGACATGGACTGCAGTGCATCATTGAACATGCAACGCATAGGGGAGAGCACATGGCATCTGCTGGAGCTGTGCACGTGGTTAGAGCAGCTAAAGCTGCAAAACAAGGGCAGGAAGTACCCAGGCCTGGGCTACAAGCGGCCATGAGCCCGAGCACCCAAGGTTTAGCAGCAGCAGCAGCAGCAGCAGCCCGCTGTGGCACCATAGAGTGTGTCATGTTCAAGCTGTGTCAGCTCACATTAGAGTGTCATGCCAATCTGGCTAGTCGCCTGTAGGGGGTCAGGCAGTAGTGCAGGGGGTTGGCTCCCGCAGGGTAAGGGACACTGTTGTGGACGTAGTGGACCCTGGGGCTTGCTCGACCAGCTGCTACTGGCAACAAACAACCTGCCAGTTGAAACTCTGACTTTCACCTCCGCATGCGCTCTTACCCTTGCTGGTACAACAAGCGCTGCAGGGCAGCCTGCTGCTCCTCCTGCATGCATCCTCCATTGTGCGGCAGGCTTCCATCCATTATCAGCATCTCCTCCTTGGGGCGAAACGAATCAGGAGACACGCAGTAGGGGTCCGGCTGGGGTTCTGGTGAGCACGAGCGCTGCAGCGAGGCTGAGTAGCTGTCATCTGTCTGCCATGGCGGTAATGCCGAAGTCCGTGACTGCATGAGGAATGGCTGGCCGGGCCCGCTATGGCCTTGCATGGAGTAACTGTGTGATCGCTGAGGGTGGCGCTGCAGAAATGCCTGGTCACGCATGTCTGCCAGCTGCTGGGTAGCCAAACGCGCAGCCACTGTGCTCTCATCTGTACCTGACCAGTGGTCACAAGCTGCGGGCCACATTTGCTGCTGCCCATCTGACACAGCCAGCGATGCGGGAGGGCCAGACCAGCTGTAGTATGCGGCCTTCCTGGAGGACTCGCTGGCGGGCCCTGCCATTCGGTGAGGACCTGTGCCACGCGTCAGCATGGGCATCGCGTGTGACTGCACAGGCTGGGAGCGGATCTTGTGGGGTCGTGGCAGCGTATCCCAGTTCACTGCCTGCAGCCCGATACTGTCTTGGTGGGGCATGCGATGGAGCGGTGGGTGGGGGGGGGGGTGGGGTGGGTGCTGACACCCCAGGTGCTGCACCACAATCAGCCGCTTTACTGGTGAGGGAGGCATGCCGTGTCAGGGGCATGAACCAACTGCCGCTGGGCACACACATGCCAGCTGAGTCTTGTGGAGCACGGTACTCCTGCTCCTGAGTATGTGAGGAAGTGCTATCAAGCCGGGCTCTGGCCAGCTGATTCAGGGCGAGTGCCTCCAATGCTTGCTGCATGCCTTGGCTAGGCACAGCGTGCGCGTCATGGACAACCGCAGACAGCCGCCCCTGGCTGCTGCCAGTGGAGGTATGGGATGCTGAAGCCTCTGCATGACCGTTTGTTGTTCTCATAGGCACTGCGACGACAAAAGACAATGCAAATACTCGGGTCAGCTGAACCGTGACAAGGGTAGGGATGACAAGGGCAGGGTGTGCTGATGGCATTACTGATGGCTGGGATTTAGTGGGAGGCTTGCCCTTTGGAGGTGCGAGAGTGAGTGACATCGCCTCCTGAGTATAAGTAGGTATGGGCAGATATGAGAAGGTATGAGCCTAGTGGCGCAATGCCTCCAAGGAAGCGGCCCAGTGCCGCAGAGCAAGAGCCGCATCCAATTGAAAGCCCGCAAAAACAAGGTTCATCGTAGTCGTGGGGTGGTCCGCTGCAATTGTGCAGTCCGGTGAGCTCCGCGCTGCGCTGCCATGTGCATGGGAACTCCACACAGAAAAAACACCGTTTTGTAGTGGTCCACAATGAGTGTTCCACTGCAATGAAGGCTCAAGGTTGAGAGCCAAGGTGCTGTTGAAGAATCCTTGCTTACCTTGTTGTAAGCTCAGAATAGCTGATTCTTTAGATTCTTCAACAGCGCTCGCCAGTGCTGCAGTGGGCTGCCCAGCTGTGAAGCTGTGCGGCTGGGCAGCGCTATGCTGTGGTGGGCGCTGCTGGCCAACAGGGAAGCCCTGACACGGCTGGGGTGGGGAGGATCTGTTGCCTGGCATGCTTCCCACTGGTTGGGGGGCAAGACGCTTGTCAGGGGCATGGTATGGCAGGCTGCGAGGGGTCCTGCAGGGAGGGTGGCAACTAGCATGCTCGGCTTGCTCGCCGCAAAGTGCCATACATCCCCTGCAGTGCCACTTGATGGACGCCATGCAGTGCATGGATTCTTAACATCTAGTACGAGTGTGTGCATTGTCTGAAAGCTACGCAGCTGTGCAGTCACAGCTGTTCAGTGTTTAGTACGGGGTAAGGTAGCGAGCAGATACCTGATGTGCTGTTTCTGGCATACCTGGCAGGCTCAGGGACAGGTGCTTGAGATGAATGCCACACCATCTCTAGGTCTGCCATGTTGAGCTTGGGGTGAACAGCCTGCTGCTCTGGTCCGTCCCAACGAGCAGCGAGGGACATCAGCAGTGCATCAGCAGGGTCAGCCGCAGGAGGCTGCTCGGTGTAGGCACCCAGAGGAGCAGAGTACACCCTTTCAAGTGTCTTATGATGCGGCAGGCGTTGCTGCTGCTGCTGCAGCCGCTGCGGCGGTTGGAAAGTGTAGGATTGGGGACAGCCCCCTACACACACACACACACACACATAGACACACACACATCAATAACACACACCCCTTGCCATGCACATGTTGACACATGACAGATGAGGACCCTACCACATCATTTGCACACCACATAGACATAGGCAAGATGCCGCGCCAGCAAGCAACTTGGAGAACAGCAGTGGCTTGTATACTTGCTTGACCATGTAGGATATGATTGAGCTAGTCCTGCTCAAAGAGGGAAAGCAAGGGTGCTCCGTTGCAAATCACAAAGTGGGTTGGATGGGTCCTCACTAGAGAAGCTGCAGGAGCGGCTAGAGAAGCAAGCTAGAGTAGGGTCGGCTCGGCTGTGAATAGCCCCTAGCCCTGTGAGAGGCGGCTGGACCGCACCAAGCTCACTAGGCCTGCAGGCTGAAAGCCATGTGCAGGACAGGTGCAGGATTATTGTTTGCGGTCTACTTGAAGCTGGGGACATATGCTAATGGTGGACAGAGACTCCAGGTCAGCCTTCAAAATCCAATAAGCAGGTGAGGCCCCGTGGCACCCAGTTGGGCTGTGCTGGTCGGCTACTGTTAGGGCTGTGCTGGTTGGGCTGTGCTGGTCGGCTACTGGCGAGGTTGGCATGGGCTAGGAATGCGCCCAGGAAGCATGCTGATGAAGCCTTTGGAAGTGCCCTTTGAAAGTGCTCTAACGGTTCAGGCAATGCTGTAGGTGGTAGGCGACCATGACCATGTGTATACCATGTGCAAGCCATGTGTATGCCATGTGTATGCCATGTGTATACCATGTGCATGGGAACTCCACACAGACAAAACCCGTTTTGTAGTGGTCCACAATGAGTGTTCGACTGCAATGAAGGCTCAAGGTTGAGGGCCAAGGTGCTGGTCGGCTACTGTACCAGAAGTAATCAGGGAGTACCCAGGAGTGAGCTTCAAATGGCTGCCAGACTGTCCACCCAAGGACAGCAGCCACTGGCACACTAATGTGTGCACTGGGCACTTTTTGTTAAGCTGCTACTTACATGAGAGCGTGTGAGTCATGCCAACGACTATTGCCCCAATGGGGTGAGGGGATCAGTCGAGCATCCTGACCAAACAGCCCCGGCCTTGGCTCTGGTGACCCACCTTCCACGAGTGACAAGTCCAGTTGAAGGCCACCACCAGAACTCCGCACAGGCAGGGACAGCTCTGCATGGTTCACGCTCGTGCTCCTGCTGAGCACCCTCTTGTGCACTCCACTGTTGGAATGGTGAAAAGGGTTGGTGTTCAGGGCCCGGCGGCCGCCACTGGGGCTGTGCATGGGGCTGTGGCCCCCACTTGAGCCCATGAGAACCATGCTGGACCGCCTCATGCTGCGGGTGTTGACAGAGAGCCGCTGCTGGGTGCCTCCCGCTAGCTTCTGTCCACTGAGCGGCTTGATGGCATGCAAGGGGGGTTGGCCGTCAGCACCAGCAGAGGTCAGAACATCTGACAAAGAGGTCACGCCAAGTAAGAAAGAGTGAGGGGCTTGGCTGGATGGCCCAGGCTGGCTGAAATTGCTGGTTGCAGCTGCAGGATCGTCTGCCATGCCGCTTCCTGTTAGCATCAACTGGCCTACAGCTGGGTCTGCCAGGCCGGCATGGCCAACACCGCCCATGAGGTGCAGCAGCGGATCCTGGCCAGCCTGTCCTTCCTCAGTGTTGCTCTTGCTGGGAAGCCCAGAGTCTGTACCCAGGTCCCAGACCTCCCCAAGCTTCGACATGGCTATTGTCGCCTGGTGGGGCGGCTGGGCAGGCACATCACTAGCTGTGGACACTAGCTGCAGCTTAGAATCAGAGGTTGCAGGGGCTTCTTCATCATCTTGCTCCATCTCGTCTGTAGCCTGGCTGCGTTCAGTTGAGTGCATGGGTGCAGAGCCTCTGCGCCTGCGTCGTGCGTTGTGCTTCAACAGACGCTCTCTGCATGACCGTTTGTTGTTGTCAAAGGCACTGCGACGACGAAAGACAATGCAAATACTCGGGGTCAGCTGAACCGTGACAAGGGTAGGGACCCCCCTGCTTATACAAACAGCCCCTCAATGCATGGAATGGAAGGTGCCATGCAACATCTCCTAATATACTAACAACAGATGACGGTGCGCTGCTGGAGGTGGCACAACAAAGATTGACAATGAGTGGTGTGTGCAGTCATGTTTCACCTCACATCATACAGCTACCCTATGACTTATGTCCGGTGTCACAGAGTGTGCATGGAGCTATGGAGAATGCCAGGAAATCAGTCACCTGAGGGAATGGAAGCGGCCACACTGCTGACAGAACCGGCATTCTTCATTGTCACGCACAATCACATCCATCTTCAGGTGCACATCGCAGATGCGGTACCGCTGCAAGATTGAAAGGGAAACTGCATCCTCCATCAGAGCTTGGCACATCAAATAGGCAAGATAGCTAGACATCCCAGTGTCCATGATATGCAAGGTCAATGGAGAGCACGACATATGCATACCGTGTCCACCTTTCTTGTTGCTAGTGCGCTGCAGGCCCCTCCATAATGCAACCTTTGCATGCAAACCCTACTCATGCAACACACAAACTGGTTCTGTACATGGTTGATGGTGATGTGTGGGGCAAGAAGCCGGCATCCCGTCGTTACCCCTGCGCCAGGCGTTGTATACAACATCTGGCAAACCCATGTCATGATGTGATGATACAATTAGAAGGATTGCTCACTGAAGCTGCCAAGGACCCCATACCTCGTTTTAGTGGGTAAGGCAAAGCACTTACGGTGTTAACCATACAGGTGCAGCATCGCCCAGCACATGATGCACACTGTAACAGTGTGGCTCAGCTATGCTTGTGTTGATATGCCAGAGAGCAAACGTATTGTAGAATGCTTAGAAGCAAATGCTGTGGCATGGTGCTCAGATGGATGTCCCAGGTGGACTTGAGCATACCGTGCCAGGGTCAAGCTAAGCTAAGCAGGAAAGGATGATGACTGTTGTTGTAGCTGTTTTCGACCGTGCACAGAGGACGGAGCAGTCGTTGGTTGCAAGCCAGACCCATGTGCAAGCCGCTATGTGCAACATCCTACCTGGTGATACTCGCGCAGCACTGCAAGGTTCGCGGTACACTCTGCCACCTGTCGAGGGACAGGCCAGATGAGGCTCGTCATCTTGGAGAGTTGCCAGAACCCAAGAGACTTGTTCGCCACACCCAACAGAACAGCCTGGCAGAAGGCACTTGCGCTGTTATACCTGACACTGCAGAGAGGAACCAAGCCGAAGTTTTTCCTGTCGGCTCGACATCACCAATGCGAGATGGCGTCCTGCAACCGTTCATCTCAGTATTGTGTGGTTTGGCCTGGGGCACTACAGGCTCGCATCAGTCCCATACCTGAGGTGAGCAGGGGGTGGATGCGGGTGATGCTACCCAGAAACCCACAGCTCGGTGCGCGACGTTCAGGGAGCTAGGTGCAATCTAAATGCAAGCCAAGTGAGGAAACATGCATCCGAAGGTCCACCTAGGATGCCGGTGCCTTTCCAGCTCTGTTTTCAGAGGGGGGGCACTCTCGACGCCGAGTTTTAGCTGCCAACGGATTTCTCGTGGCGGTTGCACCAAAAATCTCACTTTTATGACTGAAAGCGCGCAATAGTTAACTGCCGCGCTGTAGTTGGCTAGCTTCGTCCGCGGGGGCTGCTGCGTCTGAGTCGGTTACTAGCTAACCATCAACGACATCGAATATAGAAAACCGAATCGAGTGCGAACAGGGCCTATTCCTCGCCACTATTCCTTCGGTCCAGTGTCACGTGCCCATGAGTGCAAAGCAGGTCGTGCGTTGCCATTTTTGTCTGCTTCTGTCTGATCCCACCTGACCCTTGTCCTTGCGTCTCTTTTGATATGGGCTCAAGTATGCTAGTGGCATCCCGTTGGCATCAGCAAGTGGAAGTTGCAGCCTGATCCAGACTCATAGGTGTTGGTCTGCGAGTCAGGTGCCCCCAACTAACAGAAAACCTACCCTTGGTGATTAAATCAATGCCGCGTCGTAGCCATGTGGTCTCGGGCGGGGCGGGGCGGGGCGGGGCGGGGCGGGGCGGGGCGGGGCGGGGCGGGGCGGGGCGGGGCGGGGCGGGGCGGGGCGGGGCGGGGCGGGGCGGGGCGGGGCGGGGCGGGGCGGGGCGGGGCGGGGCGGGGCGGGGCGGGGCGGGGCGGGGCGGGGCGGGGCGGGGCGGGGCGGGGCGGGGCGGGGCGGGGCGGGGCGGGGCGGGGCGGGGCGGGGCGGGGCGGGGCGGGGCGGGGCGGGGCGGGGCGGGGCGGGGCGGGGCGGGGCGGGGCGGGGCGGGGCGGGGCGGGGCGGGGCGGGGCGGGGCGGGGCGGGGCGGGGCGGGGCGGGGCGGGGCGGGGCGGGGCGGGGCGGGGCGGGGCGGGGCGGGGCGGGGCGGGGCGGGGCGGGGCGGGGCGGGGCGGGGCGGGGCGGGGCGGGGCGGGGCGGGGCGGGGCGGGGCGGGGCGGGGCGGGGCGGGGCGGGGCGGGGCGGGGCGGGGCGGGGCGGGGCGGGGCGGGGCGGGGCGGGGCGGGGCGGGGCGGGGCGGGGCGGGGCGGGGCGGGGCGGGGCGGGGCGGGGCGGGGCGGGGCGGGGCGGGGCGGGGCGGGGCGGGGCGGGGCGGGGCGGGGCGGGGCGGGGCGGGGCGGGGCGGGGCGGGGCGGGGCGGGGCGGGGCGGGGCGGGGCGGGGCGGGGCGGGGCGGGGCGGGGCGGGGCGGGGCGGGGCGGGGCGGGGCGGGGCGGGGCGGGGCGGGGCGGGGCGGGGCGGGGCGGGGCGGGGCGGGGCGGGGCGGGGCGGGGCGGGGCGGGGCGGGGCGGGGCGGGGCGGGGCGGGGCGGGGCGGGGCGGGGCGGGGCGGGGCGGGGCGGGGCGGGGCGGGGCGGGGCGGGGCGGGGCGGGGCGGGGCGGGGCGGGGCGGGGCGGGGCGGGGCGGGGCGGGGCGGGGCGGGGCGGGGCGGGGCGGGGCGGGGCGGGGCGGGGCGGGGCGGGGCCCCAGCCCCGCCCTCCCACCCCCTCCCTCCCACCCCCTCCCACCTCCTAGCAAAACCAATGGGCCATAGCCGGCGGCGTGCTCAGCTCCAAACCCTGTTTAGCTCATCAAGGGCTGGTTATCTGAACTGCCCTGGCGGCCTTAAAACCATTGCAAGGAGGGCTGAGGCTATTTCCCAGCAGGTGCAGGTCGAGAATAAGATGTTGATGACCGAGGCTGAATTGCATCAAGCCATTGAGGAGGTCCTTACTAACAAAATGCACGACCAAGAGGAGAAGCACCAGCACCTGCAGGCAGCACACAGGCAGCACACAGGCAGCTGAGACTGGAGACCGAGTCACTTAAGGCAATGGGCCGCTCCCCCCTCCTGCTGCCCCCCCCCCTGGCAGCAGCTGGCAGCGGGTGCTGGTGCATCCCCTGGGCTGCCTACCCCTCCTCCTTCCCCCCCCTGGCAGCAGTTGGCAGCTGGTGCTGGTGCCGCCCCTGAACACATAAAAAGAAACCAATTGGCTGAGCCGCGGTTTAGTTACAGTTGGGGGCACCTGACTGTCAGCTCCTTCCTCACTGCTGTAGTGGGGGCTTTGATGAGGCGTGCCACAGTGTCAATGGTGTCCTCCAGCTGCTTTGTGAAAGGGGGTCGCGCATGGGCACCATTCCTTGGGGGCTGGAAATGGGCCGGGTCCACAACGTAGGCTGCAGCGTGGACTGGGTCATAGTGCATCTCAGCCCGACGCTTGAAGGCAGCGACCACTCCCACCACACTCTCCATCACCACAGACGTGTCAGTATTCTTGCCACTGTACTTCTATTGTTTGATGGTGGCCGTCGCCGCTTGGCTGCCAATGCGGCTGCCGGCCTGCCTGCCGGCTGGAAATGACAACGTGACGCGCTTGCGGTTGCGACCAGTGCGCGGGGGTCGCACGGCTGCACTCATAGCGCTCAATATCAAACATCGCCATTGAATACCCATCGGCCGGGACTAACCGGGTTAGGTCTAATATCTAATGTTAGACGGGGGGAGCCGCTCCCTAGGGGTGACAGTGTGCTACAAGCTGCTGGGCATGGGCCTTGGGTGCTCGGTCTCGTACGTTTCTTCGCAGCGACGTATATTGGTGCCACGACGTGCCCTAGCGTGATGTGCTTGCGCACCCTGCGTATGCACACTTAAGCGGGTCCCAGGTCAGGTAGTGGGCATGTGCAACACCCATGGTACGCCCATATAATGCTAGGTGGTTCGGATTCCTAAAAGAAGCTATAATTCTAGGCAAGAGGGATTAGGGAAAATAGTTCGGAAAACCTAGATACCGTACTGATACGCCCTGTTGGTGATATGCTGATTTGGTGAAACCCGAAAAAAACGGTCCCAAAGGCCCTATTGGCACATATTTGGTGACAGCGCCTGGCTCAAACATTGAAGTGATACATGTTTGGTGACTCCCTATTCTTAATAGATCTACGAAGCCAGAGGCTGCCAAGTGCAACACCTAGCAATAGCACATTGTCCACATATGTATTTGTTCACTAGTGGGGCAGCCGCCTTCGAGCACTGAAGCGTGTGGCTGCTTCCATCACAGCCTCATCATCCTCACTATCACTCTCGCTATCAGAGCTGCTGCTGGCTGAGCTGCTGGCACTGCTGCTGTCGCTTCCATCAGCCTCCACGTGGCAGCAGCCCTCAAAGCTTGTGTGACGATGTCGTCCTCATCACTATCAGAAAGAGGTAAAATCTGCCCCTGCCCCTGCCCCTGCCCCTGCCCCTGCCCCTGCCCCTGCCCCTGCCCCTGCCCCTGCCCCTGCCCCTGCCCCTGCCCCTGCCCCTGCCCCTGCCACGGCCCCCTCCCCTGCTCCTGCCCCTGGCCCCCCACGCCCCGTGCACTTCTCGCCCTCGTCAGCCTGGACCCTTTCTAGGTGCATGGCGGCCTGCATGCTAGCCTCCACAGCTGCTGAGCTGTGGTCCACCGTCCCCCACCCCTCTCCCTCCTCCTCTCCCTCCTCCTCTTCCTCATCCCCCCCCTCCTCTTCCTCATCCCCCCCTCCTCCTCCCCTGCCTCCTGCTGCTCCTGCTGCTGCCTCGCGCATCTATAGGCTGAAGGATCGAGGTCAGCAGGCTCTGTTTCAGCTTTGGCGCCAAATACCATAGAGTTATGGTGAACCTGAGGGTGCTGCTACAAATTTGGTGACAGCCGCATCTCAAACAAATGGTGATACAATTTGGTGACGATTTGGTTTGGTGAAATCACCAACAGGGCGTATCAGTACGGTATCTAGGCTAGAGAATTTAGACTTTTAGGTTGGCGGTCGCTCCCTACCCACAAGACGAACGAAGAAGAGGAAGACTGCTTTGGCGTGGAAGCCGGCGTGCATTAAGAAGGGAGCTTCCGCCTGGGGCGCGGCCTGCTCCCACCACCAACCCTGGCCACACCCACAAGTAATGGTATGTTGGCGCTGCGCGGGCGCGAACCCCACATTCTTTCACTTTTGCATTCTTTCATGTCATCGATGAAATTTCAATGCAAGAATGTAAGACTTGAAACGGCATGAAAACGCAAGGTTGCCGTGAGAGTTTTGACCTGAAACTTTGCACACAGCCCTGTTTAACATCTGTCAACCCAATGCAACAATCAGGATACGATTTGGTGCACCACATCCACCAAAACCAAAGGTCATTAAGGATATC
This sequence comes from Haematococcus lacustris, assembly GCA_030144725.1. NCBI lineage: Eukaryota > Viridiplantae > Chlorophyta > Chlorophyceae > Chlamydomonadales > Haematococcaceae > Haematococcus > Haematococcus lacustris. The sequence goes on from JASKMD010000011.1 coordinate 5,721,941, forward strand.
CAAAACCACAGGTTAACAAGGATACCACAGCTCCAAACCATGCATATTAAGCTGGTGAGTTACTTACTACTGCCTGATACTCCCCCACCGTTGCTGTTCATGCATGACGCCATGCTATTCCCCCCCACGGCACCTCCATACGGCACAAACGCCTTGCAACACCCCACATAAGGTAACAAGTGACAACAACACCACACCAATAATAACACCACCAACAATAACACCACCACCAACACAACAAGACCATCACACCACACCACACCACCACCACCAAGCCATTAAGTACCCCACCGTTGCTGATACTCCCCCACCGTTGCCTAGAGTGGGCTGGCTGGCCGCTACTGCTAGCGCCCGCTCCATGCTGCCCGCCCAAGCTGGCCTTTAGGGAGGAGGAAATTGGCTGCCACTCTTGGGTGCCGTTCCTGGCTGCCCGCTCCAGGCTGCCCGCTCCAGGCTGCTACGCCAAGGGTTGTTGGGTAGGGTAGGGAGGGGGCTACGGCGTGTGTTGTGGGATGGGGGGAGGGTAGGTGGGGTGGCAGACTCGGAGGTGGCGGTGGTGGGAAGGGGGAGGGAAGGGGGGAGGGGGCAAGGGGCAGGAGTGTGACCATAAGACCTGCAGCCAATAAGGGGCATCCTTGCAATCAGGTTGGACATTGGGGGCCACTCATGTGCAGGGGCCGGGCACTTACAGTTTTGCTCCATGTTGTTATGCCTTGCAACCTCATTGCTGGCTCCTTAATTGGGGGCCACTCATGTGCAAGATTTCCCTGCAAGATTTCATGAAAAACTGCAATTTTCACAAGCCTGCCCACATCATGTTTCTACAAGCACCGGACATCCTGCCCGGCTGTGCCTACACTTGCACACATTTGCATACATAGAAGGGAGAGCCAGGCATACATGCATGCATGCATGCACAATGCCTGCGGGCCCTCAGGGGCTATAGGAAGGGCGTTAAGCTCCCCTCACTGCCCACACCACCTGTGTTCATGTCAGCGGGCAGGAGGGAGGGGGCGTGTACATATCCTAGAGGAAGGGGGTCAAGCAGGTGCTGGGCGGTTGAGAAACAAGGGGGGCAGGCAAGGGAGGGGCAGCGGGGGAGGGGACAGACTAAACAGGGGAGTTGGGGAGGAGGGGAAAGGTTCAAGGGCAAGGGGGGGTGCAGGGGCAAAGGAGGCAGCATCTGCTGCAAACATGAGCAAGACATGAGCATGACCAGAACATGCCAAGCCAAATCACAACTATGCCTAGGATCAACTCCTTGCCAAAGCTATGCAGGGCCAGAGGTTGGGGTGGAGGGAAAATATGGGTATATAATACGGGCATTGGACACCACGTGACACCACAAGGACACCACGTGACACCAGCACCACAACTTCTTCCCTATTCTGCACCTTTAGGACTGAAATAGTATCTGCTGCCAGCGCCCTGCTCAGCTCATAGGCCTGAAGGTGTCATGACCTTGTCGCTGGTGACTAGCAGCGGCCCGGTGCAACCTGAAGGTGCAGTCCACAAGCCGAGCTTTTTCCTTTTTTATGTTTAAATGGCAAAGTTCTCATCATGCTTAAATTGATTACTGCAAGCGCTGAGCATCCGACGATGCTGGACAGCTGGTACAAAGCATGTCAGCTGCCACGCTTGCCTCTACGCGTCTGGCATGGGCGTCCGCGGCTGTGGAAAGACATCCCGCACTCCTGGCCAGCCTGGACCAGCAGGCCCAGCAGCCGCAGCGTACGACCGGAAGTATCGACGAGGGCTTGCAGCGCTTGGCGCAGGAGCCACCTCGAGCGAGAGAACGGCAAGGGGAACCGGCATCCGGTAGCCGCGGTGGCAAGACGCCCAGTTTCGGTTGAGGCCCATGCGCTTCAGCGCGTAACACCAAGCGGCTCAGAACCGTCGACCGGTGACAACTCAGCCTCTCTGCTGGAGGGAGAGTGCCTCGATGAAATGTGCCACATTGCTAGGGCTGTTTTCCTTCATCCACCACTGCCTTGGTTCTGCAGCTGGCTCCCCGCCGCATGGGCCTTCACACTAGTGAGCCACGCCTGCACACCAGCCACCGCTTCACCTGGCTCATGCCTGTGAGACATGAGGTAGCCTTGCATGGCCGCCATGCTGACCAGTCCTTCTGGCACCGCAGCCGCAAACTCCCTGGCCAAGTGCTGCAGCTGTGCTGGACTGACTGCTGATGCTTTGGCCCTAGACACGCAGGCCTGCGGCAGGGTGGCTGCATCATTGCCTGCGGAGGAAGTGCTGTCTGTGGTGGCATCCTCGCATGCTGATTCCGGTGCCTGCGCTGTGCCAGCTACCTGCAGCTTAGAGCTCTGCCCCTGCCCTTGCTCCTGCCCTTGCTGCTGCCCTACTCCTTGGCCCTGGCCCTGGCCCTGGCCCTGGCCCTGACCCTGGCCCAGCTGTTGTGTCCATTGTGTGTCAGGCTGTGTGAGGGGGCTGCCGAGGTGCTGAGGCACAGATGGGTCATAGAAGGACATGAACAGCCGGGCCGCCTGGTCCTTGGTGGCGTGACTAAACTCCACACGCACATCCACTCGCCCTGGTCTGATCAGCGCTGATGACAAGCGGTTGATGTGGTTGGTGGTCATGAACAGCAGTCTGCCCTCCTGGGCAGCCACCTGCGGGAACACCACCAGGCATACGTCCGCTGCTCCTGCTGCTGCTGCTCCTGCCTGATGTAGAGGAGGTACTCACCCTGCGCCGTCTGCCTGCTGCTGTTCGCCCCTGCCTGGCACACATGCCCTGACGAACAGATGCACATGCAACACTGAAACCTGGCACTCTGCAGCTTGTGGCTCATTTCCACATCCATACCGTCTCTGCTACCCAGTGCCAGGAGCAGCAACAACGGCACAAGCAGCGCCAGGAGCAGCGGCGTCAACAACTGGAGCCAGGGGCCGCACCCCGTCGATGGCGTTGAGCAGTCCACTGAAGGTGATGGCGCCCGCCGTGCCCCCCGCCTGCCCCTCCCGCCCCACAAAGGCAGCGTCCACATCTTCCAGCAGCAGGCAGCACTTCTCGCCAGCCGTGTTCAACAGCTGGCGCAGCGTCTCATCTGTCATGGCAGGGCTGTAGGGCACGGCAGTCAGCAGTCGCTGCCGTCAGTCAGGCATGCAAGGTGCTGCAAAGTCGTTGTGCCAGGCAGACAGGCAGGCGGGCGCACAGGCAGCCTCAGCAGGCAGCCTCAGCAGGCAGCCTCAGCAGGCAGCCTCAGCAGGCAGCCTCAGCAGGCAGCCTCAGCAGGCAGCCTCAGCAGGCAGCCTCAGCAGGCAGCGCAGCACACTGGAGGGACAGCACCCAGGCTGGGACAGCAGCAGCCTCTTCAACAGCTGCAGCGCCAGTAGGGTGCACGGGCAGCAGCTGCATCACCTGCACCTGGGCGCACGGGCGGGCGGGCGGGCCAGCCAGGCAGCCAGACACGCATCTGGGAGTGCATGGCTTGCCCTCCAGCCCTCACCACACCTCTGTCAACATCTACTCCCAGTTCAGGTTAAGATCTTAGCTTCCCACCAGCTTCCCCAACCAAAAGCACTTCAGTCTTTCGCCCAGCTTCCCACTAGCTCCCTCTCATTAGCCCTTCACAAGCACACCTCCTGAGCCACCCTGGTCAGCTGTATGGCAGCTTCTCCCCAGGCCCTTGCCCAGCTTCCCCACAGCTACCCTGGCCAGCTTCTGCCCAGCTGGCCGCTGCCCCACCTGCTGAGTGTGACCACGTAGATGTCCATGGCCAGACTGCCAGCCAGGGCCGTCACCAGCGAGGTCTTGCCACTGCCTGCGCACCACCAGGACCAGGCAGGGGCAGGACGAGGCCTCCCACATCAGCCAGCTGTAAGGTCACCCTACGCCCTAGCTCAGGGGGGAGCCCTGCTGCTGCTCAGGGAAGAGCCCTGCTGCTGCTCGGGGGGAAGGCCTGCTCCTGCTGCTGCTACTACTCCTGCTGCTCCTGCTGCTGCATCTGCTGCACCTGATGCGGCTCATCTGCTAATGCTGCTGTTGCTGCTACTCCTCCTGCTCCTGCTCCTGCTCTTGTGGGCCTTCCCGGCCGCCTCTCCTTGCTGTCCAACAACGCTCCCAGGTGAGGGGTGCAGTGTGGCAAGCATGTGAACCTACCCGGCACACCATACAGCAAGTAGCCTCGGCGGTAGGGGATACCTGCATGCACCACACCACCACCAGCAGGAGCAGCATCAGGAGCAGCAGGAGCAGCATTGGGAACAGCGTCAGGAGGGGGGGCATCAGGAGCAGCATCAGGGGTGGGAGCAGGAGCAGCGCATGCGCTTGAAGATGATCGGCGCTGGGCCCCCTCTCCCCCTCCCCCTCCCCTCCACTTCCTCCCTGCACCCCTTCAACCACCCACCATGGTGGGCATACCAGGCCTCTGAGTCCAGGTACTGCTGGCAGTCAGCCAACAGGGCAGCCGCCTGCATCCACACCAAGCGCCACCATCTAGACCGAGTACAAGGCCAGCCTGCATACAATGGAGTGCTGGGAAGGAGGGTGGGCAGCTAGGTGATGAGAGGGCAGTGTCAGAGGGGCCGGTGTGCCCTTGGTGGCTGCTGATGGCAACAGAAGCACCATCAAGGCAGCAGAACCCTCACACAGCACCAAAGAAGCCGTGTAAGGAGGTTGGCGAGGAGGCTGCCAGCCCCTGGCCCCCTGCCCCAGCCTTGGTAGACTGCTGTCTCCCTACCCCTGGCCCCTGCAGCCTCCCTCGACTCCTCACCTGGTCGCCTGGCAACACCACGGTGCTCATGGGGCGCAGCGGCCGGCTGCCTATGCGGTCCCAGTACCCATCTGCACAACTGCACAGCACCCTGAGTCAGCCGCCCTGAGTCAGCCGCCCTGAGTCAGCCGCCCTGAGTCAGCCTGAGCTTGCCTTCCCTCCTGCCCCTGCCCTCTTAGGTCATGCACGGCATAGCCATGCGCTGTCGGCTGTCCATGCGCATGTGACAAGTGTCCAGGCTGTATTTTATGAACTCAGCCATCCTCCCACATTGCCTTGCGGCCTGCTTGCCCCCTGCCAGGTCATGCTGCTGCCTGCCCCCTTGCTGCTTGCTTGATTGCGTGATCTCACACGGCTGGCTTGCATGCTCCTGCAGGTGCTACTGCTTGCCTGTGGTCATGCTGTAGATTACGGTGCGCTGCCGGGTGGTGGCGGTGTATGCAGCGTAGGCCTGCGCCAGCATGTCCTCCAGGATGGCCCGGTCATGGCCCCAGGCGCTGACTTGGATGCTCTCCGCCGCCTTGCTGCCAACATGACAGCACCAAACACCCACAGCTCAGCGTCATCGTCAGCTTTGACAAGCACACATGCTGCTGCTGCTGCTGTTGAATTCGTTGCTGCTGCTGCTGCTGCCACTGCTGCTGCTGATGATGATGATGATGACAGCGATGATGATGGCTACGATGCTGCTGACAATGATGTTGAGCAAGTGCATTTGATGGCAATGATTATGACGACAGCCGTACATGCCAGGGTGGTCAAAGACCCGCCTGGCCTGCCCAGTACCACCCGCTCGTCAACCACAGCATCAGGACGAGAGTTCACAGGAGGGCGCCTAAGGGTTTTCCTGGCCCTTCAGGCAGCTTCACAGCAGCAGCAAAGCAGCTAATCCAGCCCAGCGCTAGTGGTCAGCGTGGGGGTGGGCAGCTCCAGCCACCGCCTTCTCTTCCCCTAACCCTCTTGTTGCTTTTGCAGCTTCATGCAGCAGATTGGAATGGGACAGCACTCCGTGTGACAGAGACTGCAGCTTGGCACAGGGATGCCCGGCTCAGGGGCTGCTGGTGCCTTACCTGATGACCCTGACAGGACATGCCCAAGCCCTGCCACCCACCCCTGTCACCGCCAACCTCCAACCACCCCTGCCTTCACCAACCTCCAACCACCCCTGCTTGCTGGGCGTAGAGTGAGGGGAGTGCAAGGGCAGGGTGCAAGGCAGCCAGGGTGCTGGTGGAGGCTGCCCTGGCACCCTATACCCACAGCCCTGGCTGGCGTGTCCAAGGCCCACCCCTGCCTCACACCCACCCCTGTCACTGCCTATGGTGAGGGTGTGAGGTGTGAGGAGTGTTGAGTGTGTAAAAAACGTGAAAAGTGTGAAGGGTGTGGGGGTGTGAGGGGTGTGAAGGGGGTAGCCTGGGGCCAGGTCACTCACGAGCTGACCGATGCCGCTGCCGACACGGAGGGCCTCTTGCGGCTTATCCACACCCAGCGCCGCTGATGGTTGAGCACATGGTCCCCAGGGGCGGGCAGCAGCATGACCTGGCGGGGTCAGGCAGCAGGAAAGCTGGTCACTAACTAGGTGCCCGCCTCCTCTCCCTATAACTTTTCTTCCTTTCTTGCCCTTCCCTTCCTATAGTCCTCCTTCCCTTCGTTGCCTAAACCCTTGTTGTTTGAACTTCTTCTTCGGGTCTGGCTCGAGCCTCACAGAGAATGCTTCAGTGTAATGCCGGCCTCCGTTGTTGCCACAGCTTCCTTGGGCTGCTGCTTCGGGTTCGCCTCATGCTTCAGTTGGCCCAGCCCCTGCCCTTGATCCCAGTATTGCTGACACTTGCTGCTGCTGCTGCTGTTGCCACCCACCTTCTTGCTCCCCACTAGGCTGCCCTCCAGGCCTGATGAGCCAAAGGCAGTGAGTGAGGTGGTCACACTGACCCGGGGGCTGTCCCTGAAGCTGGGGTGCTGAGCTAGCCACACCATCATCCACCTGGCCAGCCACAGTGGCAGCGGCGGCAGCGGCAGCAGCAGCATGGGTGGTTGCAGCAGCGACAGGGGCAGCAGCGGCGGCAGCAGCATGGGTAAGCGGGTGTGCAGGCGGACAGTCAGGCAAGGCAAAGCAAGGCAAATTCATAGCTTGGCCTTGTTGAAACACATCACGCAGCTCAGATAACCTACAAAACTTCTGCAACATCTAAACTCAAAGGTTGCTTTACTAGTACGATAAGCAAACACATTGTGCAAGGCCACCTCTGATTGAACGGCATTCCATAGCGACGCTGTGTATAGCGAGAGGAAACTAGTGCCTTTGTTTCCTAAACTCCGTTGTAAACATCTGTAGCTATAGCTGTCGCTGTAGTCTGTAACTGTTTCTTTCAATGAGAGGTAAAGATGCAAAGCCACCAGTCACCTGTAAGGGGGCAATGAGGATCATCAGCCGAGCCCCTGCCCCCCACCGCCCTCACCCTAACCTTAGCCACTACCGCCCTAACCCTAACCCTAGCCACTATTGCCCTAACCCTAACCCTAGCCCCTACCGCCCTGACCCTAACCCTAGCCCCTACCCCCTACCGCCCTCACCACCCACCTGTACGCGTCATCCCGGCTGTCAATCTCCATCTGCACAAAGAGCTTGCGCTGCGTGTACTGCAGCGCAGCGGGCAGCGGGGAGGCACAACCAGCAAGGAGGTGGGTGCCACAGCACTGCTTCCGGCGTTCCTGCACCTTCAGCTACGTGCACATATGAGGCAGTCCATCCCTACAGGGTGCGCTGTTGTGGCGTGGGTGCTGTCACAAGGCGGCAAGGTCAACCCAATGCACCAGACTGCACTGTCGGCCATCCCTGTGGAGTACGGCCCCATCCCTGCTGCCACCGGCCCTGGTCATGTAGGCTGAAGCAACACAGAATGGGAGTGCATGACTATGGCTCAGCTGGGTTTGGGGGAGGGGGCAGGGGGCGTCATCAAGCTGCTGGGCTCTTGCGCATCCTCACCTCAATAGCTACCTCCCCCAAGCTCTTAGCTGCAGCTGCCAGCAGCCCGACTGCTGCCAGGACCAGCCCCCCTTGTGCAAATTGGTTTTGCTGCAAGCTCTCCGCGATGAAGGTCATCCCTGACATGGACCGCGCTCGACTTGCCAAGGATGTGGGCACCGCCTCTGCCCGGGCCAGAGTCGGGCCCAGGCATCGCACCAGAGGGCTGAGCACGCGCACTACCGTACTCATGCCTTCATTCTGCATGAGACCGGGGGTCACTATACTGCGCACGACGTTTGGGACTGCAAACTTCTTCTCGTTCTTTACATTCGCGTTCGATTCATCTTTGAACTTGCAGTCGTTGCGTCGCACCCGCCGTGCGAAGCTGACCCCCTACAGCTTATCTTCCCCTGGCATCAGCACCCCACACTGGCCCTCTCCCTCATCGTCACCAGGGACATCCTCGTATGTGGGGCACTTGAAGCTATCAGGGCAGCTGGCTCCCAGCTCCTTCTCTAGGTCCTTGTGCACCCCATAGAGGACCTAGATGTCCATTGCCATGTGGCGGCACTGGAATTGCCCCAGGGGGTCCAGGATGTAGAGTTTGGGAAGGGCATCTCTTGGGGAAGCTGTCTGATTTAAGCGGAGGGGGCTGGGCAATGAAAACAAAACGAGGAAAGGGTGGGGGTAGAGGGTTAACGGTCTGGAGTAACATGACGTTCGAAAGCAAGGGCGTCGCTCAGCTCCGACAGACTAGCGATGTTACTTCTACAAGATAGCGATTAGGCGACGGTTGTCCGAGCAGTAGAGGTGCAGCTCAACAGAAAGGCTACCAGAGAAGAGGCATTGTACAGCGGCGTGCTACAGGTACTGTCGGTCAGAACTTAATGCATTCGTGTCATCACATGACAGGCAGTCGCTGTAGGGTCAGGGGTACATGCGCAGGCCACTCGCAGGCCATGTGCAGTGCTGCTTCTAAGGCATCCTACAGGCACTTGCATGACCTTTACACGCAGCTGTCCACCTGGAGGCCATGGCTCGCAGCTCCCTGCTGGAGAGTCTGAGTCGGCGCGAGCTTGGTGGCTGCCAGCAACACAGCCAGACAGTGTTTCTGCAGGAGCAGCTGCGCCAGCTGCAGCTGAAGGAGACGGGCATCCAGCAGAGCAGTGGGGCGGTGCTGTGCCTGGCCTTTGACGTGCCAGAGTCACGCTACCTGCTGGCGGGCGCTACTGATGCGTCAGTTGTGATATACGATTCCCAGGTGGGTTCCTGACCTCCTTGTGTTCCTGACCAGCACCTCGGCCCTCAACCTTAAGCCTTCATTGCAGTGGAACACTCAGTGTGGACCCCTACAAAACGGTGTTTTTTCTGTGTGGAGTTCCCATGCACATGGTCATGGTCGCCTACCACCTACAGCATTGCCTGACTTAGAGGGCTATGACGTAGAGTTGCCATGACAAAACATGCACTAATTGTAAGCTGATAACAGCTAAAGAAATGGGGCACACACTACTGTGCATCAGCGGGCTGGGTCATGGGTGGCTTGTCTCGCAGCCGCTTGTAGCCCAGGCCTGGGTACTCCTTGCCCTTGGCCGGCAGCTTCCCCTGCTCTGGCCTCCAGCACAGCTCCAGTGGCCGCCACGTGCTCTCCCCAATGCACTGCATGTTGAGCGCTGCATTGCAGTCTCTGTCCAGCCATCTGCCTGGCTGTGGTGCAGGCTTTGCTTTGGCAGCCTTGCCCTTGCCCTTGGTGGGCTGGGTGAGCTCAGCTGCCTGCTCAGCCTTGCTGCGCTTGGCTAGCAGGGGAGTGCTGGGCCCAGGCTCTGAGGCTGCAGGCTGTGAGGCTGTATCTGCTCATACATACTTATACCCAGGAGGCGATGTCACTCACTCTCGCACCTCCAAAGGGCAAGCCTCCAAAGAGCACCTCCAAAGGGCACTTCCAAAAGGCCCTTGCTACCCTCCCACTAAGTCACCTTTGTGTGTTGTGTTCCTGACCAGCAAGGGCAGGCTGCGCTACTTAGCCCTTACTGCCCCTCCACCCCGCACTGCCTGTCACCTGCTCCTCCACCTGCCACTCCCACACCTCTTCCCACCTGCTGGTCCACCCTCCACCACCCACACCTCCTTCTCTCTTTTGTTAAAGCTGCGGTGTTCGAAGGACCCCCTTATTCCCAACCCCTCACTCCCTACCCTTCCCCCTCACTCTTTCCCACTCCACCTGCACATGGCCCCTCCCCCCTGTGCTGCCTTCTGCCCCTGGACCCATGCACCCTGCCCTCCCCTCTGCAACACCCCACTCACATGCCCTGCTTCCCTGCCTCCCCCCAGCCTCCCGCCCTGAGTAGCCGGTTGCTGCCTAGTGCTGTGTCACCTTAGCCTGCCTCTCCCCCAGCCCCCATGGCCAGCCCATGTACATCTGTGCATGCTGCATCTGTCCTGATCACCCTCTCCCCCGTACTGTGACTGCCGCCCCCCCTGCTCCCCCCTGCCGCCCCCCTGCAGGCAGTGACAGCCCCAGGGTCAGATGCCTGGCTGCAGCCAGTGTGTCTGCTGAGCCGGTCACACCCCGGCGCTCACACCTTCAGTGTGACCAGCGTGGCCTGGTGGCCCACCGACACTGGCCTGTTTGTCACCGGGTCCTCAGACTGCAAGCTCAAGGCCTGGTGAGGGTAGGGAGGGGGGAGGGCAGGGAGATGGGCAGGGCCAGGGGCAACTAGGGGGGGAGGAGCAGGGGCAGGGGCAGGGCAGGGCAGGGCAGGGCAGGGCAGGGCAGGGCAGGGCAGGGCAGGGCAGGGCAGGGCAGGGCGGGGCGGGGCGGGGCGGGGCGGGGCGGGGCGGGGCGGGGCGGGGCGGGGCAGGGCAGGGCAGGGCAGGGCAGGGTGTCTGTGTGAAGCAGGGTCTGGGTCAAGATATGGCGTGCTTGCATGCGCAGGGACACCAACGCGTGAGTGGCGGTCCGAGCTGGCCTGCCAGCCAGCCCCCTCCCTCCCTCCCTCCGCCCCCAGCCGCACCCAGCACCCTGTGCGTGGCTCACCACCCTGCCCCTCCTCCCCCTCCCCCTGAGTGCTCCTGCCCCGACCACAGCCTCACCCAGCCCTCCCCCTGCCCTTGCCTGCTGCCTCCCTCCCCCTCGCTGCTGCCACCAGTAAAGAGATGGAGAGAAGTTGACTGAGGATGCACACACGGCAGAGCAGCATGGCATGCTGCCTCCTGCACACCTCTCAGGCCTTTGCCTTCAAAGCAGCACAGCAGGAATAAGGTGGAGAGCACGGCATCATGGCATGGAACGGCATGGAATGGCATGAAATGCCACAGCAGGTGACAGCACTGAACGAGCAGGCCGCAGCAGGCAACAGCGCAGGAGGAACCCAGCCTGGTCAAGGTCAGCAGGGAAGAGGCAGGGTATCCTGCAAGGAGTACTCCTCCTCCATGCCCAATAGGCGGCGGTGCTTGGCAGCCTGGAAGAGCACGTGTGCAGCGGCAGCACCATCAGGCATCCACGTCAACGTCAGCTTTGGACAATCACACATGCTGCTGCTGCTGCTGCTGCCGAGTACGTAGCCGCTGCTGCTGAATAATAGGATGCTGCTGCTGCTGAAGAATAGGATGCTGCTGCTGCTGCTGCTGCTGCTGCTGCTGCTGAATACGCTGCTGCTGGCAGAGCAGGAGGGTGGACCAGCCTGGTCAAGATGAGCACCGCTGTTTTGCACCGCCTGCCCCCTGTCAGGTTTATCATCATATACGGTTTTTCAAACCTGGCTGTCCCAGTCTCCTGACCCTTGCCATGGATGTGACCGTGCGTGTCATCACCGCCACATGGCACCCTGAAGGCAGCTGAGAGGGGCAGGACTGAGGGGCAGGCGGTGCTGGGTGGATCAATGGCCGGTGCCGGGCAGCTGGGAGGGGCTGGCTGTGGCTGTGGTCCTTTCTCTCTCAGCCCTGCCAGGGTCGTGCTGCCCCCGCCCCCACTGGCCATGCAGGCTGACGGTGGTGTGTGACTTTGCGCTGCCCGCCAAGGTGATGTGTGTGGCCGTGAGCCAGGTGGCTGGAGGGGGGTCGGCCCTCATGGCTGCGGCCTGCCAGGAGCATACACTGAGGCTGGCGGACCTCAGGGCTGGAGCAATGACCCACACGCTGACTGGCCACAGGTCAGGGTCAGTCAGGCAGGCAGTCAGTCAGGCAGGTAGGCAAGAGTGCATTTCCCCAGAGTAACAACGTTTGTTCATGCCGGCCGGCAGCCTGTACCCAGCTCCTGGCCTGGCTGCTGCCCAGCAGTGTACTGCAACATGCCCTGCAGACACCCAGTGTGGAGCGCTGCCTGGTCCCCCACTTGCAACATGGTACAACAGGCAACGAGCAGGCCACATCAGGTGACAGCGCAGGAGGAACCAAGCCTGGTCAAGGTCAGCTAATAGGGTTGTGTAATGGATTGTGTAATGGATCGTGTAATGGATCTCATTTTCGCCCCACTCCCGTTGCCGGCACTCCGGTTAGATGGCGACCTGATGCACACCCTAGCACGCTTGGATGGTGTTGCTAAATCCCTGATATGCCCCCGAAAAGGAAACGCAAGCGCCCCGCCTCTCCCGCACAGAGTGCAGCCGGTAAGCCACTAAGCTTAGCACTGAGCTTAGCCTAGGCCCCCCTCACGACGCGACGCAGTGTGGTCCACGCGACATTCCGCTTCCCTCGCCCATCAAGTTCTGCGCGTGTGCTGTGCCGTCCCATGTAATGCAGGTGCCAGTGGCAGCGGGCAGCAAGTCCAGGGGCAGGGGCAGGCTGTCAAGGTAGTAATTGCAGAGCGGCGCCAGGTTATCAAGGCAGCCTTTCGCGGCCTTGTGGAGGCAGCGCAGCCTGACTTCAGCCCAGAGGAAGTCGACGCAGTGGTGGCACAGGCCAACCAGCGCATGACCATGGGCAGCATGCAGTGTTGCCTGGCAGCGGTCATGTCGCTGACCATGCTGCTCCAGTCCTTCCTAGGCCAGCCCACACCAGGCTTCCCAGCAGCAGGTCCAGCCCCATGCCACCCTCCCCCACCTGACCCAGCCTGCCCTCCCTACTCTCACCCCCGCCTCCCCACACGCCACTCACCCCGCAGTGCAGCCCCCCCAGCGCAGCTGCCCCCCCCAGTGCAGCTCAACATCGTGGACCCCAGCCTGCTGCCACAGATCAAGGCTGCCATGGACCTGCTCACCAATGACAGTGTGCAGGAGCACCTGATGCGTGGCCCCCACCACAGCCGCATCAGGCTGCTGCCCGGTGAGGTGGCCGTGTTCGAGCAGCCCAGCAGTGCCTGGCCAGTTGCCAAGCTTCAGGAGCTGGACCAGGTGCACCTGCAAGGTGACAACAACTCCCTCAATGCCAACGCCACCAAAATCACCACCAGCATCACAGAGTTCTACCGTCACCCGCAGCGCTTCATCAACACGTGGGCCAAGGCAGTCGGGGTGGTGGGGGGGGGGTTCAGCAAGGAGGCAAAGAAGCACTTCCTCAAACTGGTGCTAGGTAGGCTTGACTACAGCCAGCCAGACCGGGAGCACAAGTGGCGTTTGCCACCAAACAGTGTGCTACGGGAGGAGGGGTGGCGGAAAGAGGTAGTCTGGCACAGGGGGCTGCTGGGGCTGCCGGCTGAGTGGGAGGCGGGAGTAGAGTCGATAGGGAAGGCGGGTGCAGGCTGGCTGCCCATAGAGAACAGGGTGCGGTACGTCTTGTTTCTGAACCGCTGCCTAGAGTCCTGGCAGATAGCCCCCCATGCCCGACCCCATGGCAACAGCCGCCGCCGCCGCACCTGCCCGCTCCCCTTCACCATGCTCCCTATGGTGGGGGTGCGGGCCAGGCACTTTGTCATCGATGACAGGGTGTTGCGTGGCCTGCTGGCTGACCTGGGTCAGGACACACTGACACGGGCCAGGTTTGAGGCTGACAGCCTGCCCCACTGGCAGCGGTTCATCCAGTACAGCCAGCTGCAGAACAGTGGGTGGGACTTCGCCCGTAGGGTTGAGACGGATGGGGTTAGCATTAGTGTTCACTTTGTGCGCAGCCAGGCAGTCCATGAGCCAGTGGAGCTGCCCTCCATAGGGCGTGAGCTCACAGCCACGAGCGACTACAGCCCAGACACCCACATAGCCGTGGGGGTGGACCCCGGTGTCACCCAGGCCATCAAGGCTGCGCATGCACAGCGGGACCTAGCCACAGGTCAGGTGGTCAGGCAGTGGGAGTGGGAGCTGACCAAGGGGCAGCTTAAGCATGACAGCGGGCTTACCAAAGCCAAACAGGACACAGCCCGTTGGTCAGCTGCCATCCAGCCACAGCTGCAGCAGCTGGCAGCTGCCACCCCAGGTGGCACCACCCTGGACGCCCTCCATGCACACATCCTGGCCCTGAAGGCCACCTGGGACCCGCTATGGGAGGAGTACCTCAAGCCACGCTGGCGCCGGCAACGGTTGGCGCTGCACCATGCCCAGGAGGGCGTCATTGATGCCTTTTGCAAGAAGGTCTGACCTTATACCTGACCTGACCTGACCTTATACCTGACCTGACCTTATACCTGACCTGACCTTATACCTGACCTGACCTTATACCTGACCTGACCTGACCTTATACCTGACCTGACCTTATACCTGACCTGACCTTATACCTGACCTGACCTTATACCTGACCTGACCTGACCTTATACCTGACCTGACCTTATACCTGACCTGACCTTATACCTGCAGGTGGTGAATGGGATGAAGTGGGTGTCACGCCAGCACTACCACCAAGAGAGGGGGGTCGCGGTGTTCCTGGGAGCGGGCAACTTCAGCCAGGGTGGGTGGAAGGCGGGGGCGGTGCGGGCGGGGTTTCGCAAGGTGGTGGAGCAGCCCAGCAGGCCCAGCACGGAGCCCAGGCCTGACCGGCTGGTGATCGTGGACGAGTTCCGCACCACCCGTGTAAGCTCGTCTGTGCATGCCCGCCAGCCATGTGAGCTGCACCTGCCACCTGACCAGCCCAGGCCCGCAGACTGGGTACCCCCAGCAGGCCAGGTCAACCACCGGCTATTGCGCCCAGCCTGGAGCGTGCGTCACGCTAAGTGTGTGCGGGGCCTGAAGTGGTGCCATGAGGTGCCGCCCAACCCCCCTCCCCCTCCCCCTCCCCCAGCCCCCCTTGCTCAGGACCCCCCTGCCCCAGCCCAGGAGCCACCACCCGCACCTCCCCCAGCCCAGGACCAGCCCCCTGCCCAGCCTCCACCTGGCCCAGTGCAACGGCCCCAGGCCCCTTCATGGGGCAGGTGGCTGGACCGGGACACCAATCCCTGCCTGAACTTTCAGCGCATTGGGGAGAGCATGCAGCGCCCCCTAGAGCTGTGCCGCTGGGATGACCTGGAGGCTCTGCCCCCCGTTGGCAAGGAGTACCAGCAGCGCTACAAGCTGGTCAATGACCGGCTGCCCAAGGTCAAGCAGCGGCTGCACCGGGCTGCAGAGTACCGGCGGGGTATTGATGGTCGGGCCCGCAACAATGCGTAGGCCCTAGTAGTTTGCTCAGGCTGTTAGCCTCACAAGCATTCAAGCTGTTAGTTTTGATGAAGTGCCCAGTGGTCAGGGGGGATTAGCCCCCAGGAACGTGCCATCGACTTGGGGTTTGTTTTCATCAAGGGTGCGACCGAGGATGCTACAACGTGTTTGTAGTAGCTGAGTGAGATTACCCACAGTCCAACATGTTGTTCCTGGTTGAATGAGTTTTGTTGGCCTGGTCCCCTACCTGCCCCTATTACCTGCTGTCAGGCGATGAGGCGGGACAGGTGAGGCTCGAGCCTGCTTGCACAGTTTCAGTGCGCTAGGGGGCAGCCTGGCAGCTGGTGGTGCTAAGGCCCCTCACACTTCACCCTGCCTGCCTGCTTGCCCTGCCTGGCCTGCCTGCCCTGCCTGCCCTGCCTCCGACCCCAGCCAGCCCCATCCCAGGGCAGACCATGCACCCTACAGCATTGCAAGCACCAAGGCTGCTGCTGCCCAGAGCCTTGAGCCCAGGTGGCTGCCGCCTCTGCCCCCACCCCCCTGGCCGGCCCCCAGGTGCTTGTGTGGGACATCCGGTGCTGCGGGGCGCAGCAGGTGCTAGACATGTACCACACCCACCACCCCGGCCTGCCTGCGCCCCCGCCGCCGCCGCCCCCTGCCCGGCCCCACGCCACCCTTAGCCCCCATCCCGGCTCCGCTGCAGCTGTACAACCCCTGATGCCCTCACACCCTGCCCTGGGACCTGGTGTAGGGGGAGGGCCTAGGGGAGGGGCAGGGCAGGGCAGGGCGCCAGTACCCCGGCACCGTGCCCAGACTCAGCCCCTACCCCAGCAGCAGCTGCAGGGGCGGCAGCAGCAGCAGCGGCCTCCCCAGAATCAGCAGCTCCAGCAGCTCGAGCGGCAGTACCCTAAAGGTCGGCTGCGCTCGGCCAGCAGTGCGCACGAGGCTGCGGGCCGGGCTGTCCCTTTCACTGCGCTGACTCAGCAAGGCGACCCGCAGCTGTCCAGCTCTGGTGTGGCAGAGGGCCAGCGGGAGCTTGAGCTGCAGGAGCAGCAGGGGCAGGGGCAGGGGCAGGGTCGCTCTGCACAGGGCAGCCACACCCTCCAGCAGCCCAGCCTGGGTGGTGGTAGTGGGGCAGCGGGGGGTGGTCTAGACAGCCGGGCAGTGTTGGCCCCAGCAGCACTGGAGGCCGCAGTGGAGGCCTCATGGGCAGCCTGGCCTAGGGTCCGCCAGCCACAGGACCCAGCCCCTACTCAGCCTTGTGGCCCTGGCCTGGGTGTTGGCAGCAGCTGTAGCCAAGCTGCTCGGCCTGGCCTCGTGCCTG
This sequence comes from Haematococcus lacustris, assembly GCA_030144725.1. NCBI lineage: Eukaryota > Viridiplantae > Chlorophyta > Chlorophyceae > Chlamydomonadales > Haematococcaceae > Haematococcus > Haematococcus lacustris. The sequence continues at coordinate 5,738,455 of JASKMD010000011.1, forward strand.
TCACATCCTCATCTGTGTATCAATGCGTTAATAGGGTTGTGTAATGGATTGTGTAATGGATCGTGTAATGGATCTCATTTTCGCCCCACTCCCGTTGCCGGCACTCCGGTTAGATGGCGACCTGATGCACACCCTAGCACGCTTGGATGGTGTTGCTAAATCCCTGATATGCCCCCGAAAAGGAAACGCAAGCGCCCCGCCTCTCCCGCACAGAGTGCAGCCGGTAAGCCACTAAGCTTAGCACTGAGCTTAGCCTAGGCCCCCCTCACGACGCGACGCAGTGTGGTCCACGCGACATTCCGCTTCCCTCGCCCATCAAGTTCTGCGCGTGTGCTGTGCCGTCCCATGTAATGCAGGTGCCAGTGGCAGCGGGCAGCAAGTCCAGGGGCAGGGGCAGGCTGTCAAGGTAGTAATTGCAGAGCGGCGCCAGGTTATCAAGGCAGCCTTTCGCGGCCTTGTGGAGGCAGCGCAGCCTGACTTCAGCCCAGAGGAAGTCGACGCAGTGGTGGCACAGGCCAACAAGCGCATGACCATGGGCAGCATGCAGTGTTGCCTGGCAGCGGTCATGTCGCTGACCATGCTGCTCCAGTCCTTCCTAGGCCAGCCCACACCAGGCTTCCCAGCAGCAGGTCCAGCCCCAAGCGCCCCTCCCCCGCCTGACCCAGCCTGCCCTCCCTACTCTCACCCCCGCCTTCCCACACGCAGCTCCCCCCGCTCTGCAGCCGCCCCAGCGCAGCTGCCCCCCCCAGTGCAGCTCAACATCGTGGACCCCAAGCTGCTGTCACAGATCAAAGATGCCATGGAGCTGCTCACCAATGACAGTGTGCAGGAGCACCTGATGCGTGGCCCCCACCACAGCCGCATCAGGCTGCTGCCCGGTGAGGTGGCCGTGTTCGAGCAGCCCAGCAGTGCCTGGCCAGTTGCCAAGCTTCAGGAGCTGGACCAGGTGCACCTGCAAGGTGACAACAACTCCCTCAATGCCAACGCCACCAAAATCACCACCAGCATCACAGAGTTCTACCGTCACCCGCAGCGCTTCATCAACACGTGGGCCAAGGCAGTCGGGGTGGTGGGGGGGGGGTTCAGCAAGGAGGCAAAGAAGCACTTCCTCAAACTGGTGCTAGGTAGGCTTGACTACAGCCAGCCAGACCGGGAGCACAAGTGGCGTTTGCCACCAAACAGTGTGCTACGGGAGGAGGGGTGGCGGAAAGAGGTAGTCTGGCACAGGGGGCTGCTGGGGCTGCCGGCTGAGTGGGAGGCGGGAGTAGAGTCGATAGGGAAGGCGGGTGCAGGCTGGCTGCCCATAGAGAACAGGGTGCGGTACGTCTTGTTTCTGAACCGCTGCCTAGAGTCCTGGCAGATAGCCCCCCATGCCCGACCCCATGGCAACAGCCGCCGCCGCCGCACCTGCCCGCTCCCCTTCACCATGCTCCCTATGGTGGGGGTGCGGGCCAGGCACTTTGTCATCGATGACAGGGTGTTGCGTGGCCTGCTGGCTGACCTGGGTCAGGACACACTGACACGGGCCAGGTTTGAGGCTGACAGCCTGCCCCACTGGCAGCGGTTCATCCAGTACAGCCAGCTGCAGAACAGTGGGTGGGACTTCGCCCGTAGGGTTGAGACGGATGGGGTTAGCATTAGTGTTCACTTTGTGCGCAGCCAGGCAGTCCATGAGCCAGTGGAGCTGCCCTCCATAGGGCGTGAGCTCACAGCCACGAGCGACTACAGCCCAGACACCCACATAGCCGTGGGGGTGGACCCCGGTGTCACCCAGGCCATCAAGGCTGCGCATGCACAGCGGGACCTAGCCACAGGTCAGGTGGTCAGGCAGTGGGAGTGGGAGCTGACCAAGGGGCAGCTTAAGCATGACAGCGGGCTTACCAAAGCCAAACAGGACACAGCCCGTTGGTCAGCTGCCATCCAGCCACAGCTGCAGCAGCTGGCAGCTGCCACCCCAGGTGGCACCACCCTGGACGCCCTCCATGCACACATCCTGGCCCTGAAGGCCACCTGGGACCCGCTATGGGAGGAGTACCTCAAGCCACGCTGGCGCCGGCAACGGTTGGCGCTGCACCATGCCCAGGAGGGCGTCATTGATGCCTTTTGCAAGAAGGTCTGACCTTATACCTGACCTGACCTGACCTTATACCTGACCTGACCTTATACCTGACCTGACCTTATACCTGACCTGACCTTATACCTGACCTGACCTGACCTTATACCTGACCTGACCTTATACCTGACCTGACCTTATACCTGACCTGACCTTATACCTGACCTGACCTGACCTTATACCTGACCTGACCTTATACCTGACCTGACCTTATACCTGCAGGTGGTGAATGGGATGAAGTGGGTGTCACGCCAGCACTACCACCAAGAGAGGGGGGTCGCGGTGTTCCTGGGAGCGGGCAACTTCAGCCAGGGTGGGTGGAAGGCGGGGGCGGTGCGGGCGGGGTTTCGCAAGGTGGTGGAGCAGCCCAGCAGGCCCAGCACGGAGCCCAGGCCTGACCGGCTGGTGATCGTGGACGAGTTCCGCACCACCCGTGTAAGCTCGTCTGTGCATGCCCGCCAGCCATGTGAGCTGCACCTGCCACCTGACCAGCCCAGGCCCGCAGACTGGGTACCCCCAGCAGGCCAGGTCAACCACCGGCTATTGCGCCCAGCCTGGAGCGTGCGTCACGCTAAGTGTGTGCGGGGCCTGAAGTGGTGCCATGAGGTGCCGCCCAACCCCCCTCCCCCTCCCCCTCCCCCAGCCCCCCTTGCTCAGGACCCCCCTGCCCCAGCCCAGGAGCCACCACCCGCACCTCCCCCAGCCCAGGACCAGCCCCCTGCCCAGCCTCCACCTGGCCCAGTGCAACGGCCCCAGGCCCCTTCATGGGGCAGGTGGCTGGACCGGGACACCAATCCCTGCCTGAACTTTCAGCGCATTGGGGAGAGCATGCAGCGCCCCCTAGAGCTGTGCCGCTGGGATGACCTGGAGGCTCTGCCCCCCGTTGGCAAGGAGTACCAGCAGCGCTACAAGCTGGTCAATGACCGGCTGCCCAAGGTCAAGCAGCGGCTGCACCGGGCTGCAGAGTACCGGCGGGGTATTGATGGTCGGGCCCGCAACAATGCGTAGGCCCTAGTAGTTTGCTCAGGCTGTTAGCCTCACAAGCATTCAAGCTGTTAGTTTTGATGAAGTGCCCAGTGGTCAGGGGGGATTAGCCCCCAGGAACGTGCCATCGACTTGGGGTTTGTTTTCATCAAGGGTGCGACCGAGGATGCTACAACGTGTTTGTAGTAGCTGAGTGAGATTACCCACAGTCCAACATGTTGTTCCTGGTTGAATGAGTTTTGTTGGCCTGGTCCCCTACCTGCCCCTATTACCTGCTGTCAGGCGATGAGGCGGGACAGGTGAGGCTCGAGCCTGCTTGCACAGTTTCAGTGCGCTAGGGGGCAGCCTGGCAGCTGGTGGTGCTAAGGCCCCTCACACTTCACCCTGCCTGCCTGCTTGCCCTGCCTGGCCTGCCTGCCCTGCCTGCCCTGCCTCCGACCCCAGCCAGCCCCATCCCAGGGCAGACCATGCACCCTACAGCATTGCAAGCACCAAGGCTGCTGCTGCCCAGAGCCTTGAGCCCAGGTGGCTGCCGCCTCTGCCCCCACCCCCCTGGCCGGCCCCCAGGTGCTTGTGTGGGACATCCGGTGCTGCGGGGCGCAGCAGGTGCTAGACATGTACCACACCCACCACCCCGGCCTGCCTGCGCCCCCGCCGCCGCCGCCCCCTGCCCGGCCCCACGCCACCCTTAGCCCCCATCCCGGCTCCGCTGCAGCTGTACAACCCCTGATGCCCTCACACCCTGCCCTGGGACCTGGTGTAGGGGGAGGGCCTAGGGGAGGGGCAGGGCAGGGCAGGGCGCCAGTACCCCGGCACCGTGCCCAGACTCAGCCCCTACCCCAGCAGCAGCTGCAGGGGCGGCAGCAGCAGCAGCGGCCTCCCCAGAATCAGCAGCTCCAGCAGCTCGAGCGGCAGTACCCTAAAGGTCGGCTGCGCTCGGCCAGCAGTGCGCACGAGGCTGCGGGCCGGGCTGTCCCTTTCACTGCGCTGACTCAGCAAGGCGACCCGCAGCTGTCCAGCTCTGGTGTGGCAGAGGGCCAGCGGGAGCTTGAGCTGCAGGAGCAGCAGGGGCAGGGGCAGGGGCAGGGTCGCTCTGCACAGGGCAGCCACACCCTCCAGCAGCCCAGCCTGGGTGGTGGTAGTGGGGCAGCGGGGGGTGGTCTAGACAGCCGGGCAGTGTTGGCCCCAGCAGCACTGGAGGCCGCAGTGGAGGCCTCATGGGCAGCCTGGCCTAGGGTCCGCCAGCCACAGGACCCAGCCCCTACTCAGCCTTGTGGCCCTGGCCTGGGTGTTGGCAGCAGCTGTAGCCAAGCTGCTCGGCCTGGCCTCGTGCCTGTCACATCCTCATCTGTGTATCAATGCGTTAATAGGGTTGTGTAATGGATTGTGTAATGGATCGTGTAATGGATCTCATTTTCGCCCCACTCCCGTTGCCGGCACTCCGGTTAGATGGCGACCTGATGCACACCCTAGCACGCTTGGATGGTGTTGCTAAATCCCTGATATGCCCCCGAAAAGGAAACGCAAGCGCCCCGCCTCTCCCGCACAGAGTGCAGCCGGTAAGCCACTAAGCTTAGCACTGAGCTTAGCCTAGGCCCCCCTCACGACGCGACGCAGTGTGGTCCACGCGACATTCCGCTTCCCTCGCCCATCAAGTTCTGCGCGTGTGCTGTGCCGTCCCATGTAATGCAGGTGCCAGTGGCAGCGGGCAGCAAGTCCAGGGGCAGGGGCAGGCTGTCAAGGTAGTAATTGCAGAGCGGCGCCAGGTTATCAAGGCAGCCTTTCGCGGCCTTGTGGAGGCAGCGCAGCCTGACTTCAGCCCAGAGGAAGTCGACGCAGTGGTGGCACAGGCCAACAAGCGCATGACCATGGGCAGCATGCAGTGTTGCCTGGCAGCGGTCATGTCGCTGACCATGCTGCTCCAGTCCTTCCTAGGCCAGCCCACACCAGGCTTCCCAGCAGCAGGTCCAGCCCCAAGCGCCCCTCCCCCGCCTGACCCAGCCTGCCCTCCCTACTCTCACCCCCGCCTTCCCACACGCAGCTCCCCCCGCTCTGCAGCCGCCCCAGCGCAGCTGCCCCCCCCAGTGCAGCTCAACATCGTGGACCCCAAGCTGCTGTCACAGATCAAAGATGCCATGGAGCTGCTCACCAATGACAGTGTGCAGGAGCACCTGATGCGTGGCCCCCACCACAGCCGCATCAGGCTGCTGCCCGGTGAGGTGGCCGTGTTCGAGCAGCCCAGCAGTGCCTGGCCAGTTGCCAAGCTTCAGGAGCTGGACCAGGTGCACCTGCAAGGTGACAACAACTCCCTCAATGCCAACGCCACCAAAATCACCACCAGCATCACAGAGTTCTACCGTCACCCGCAGCGCTTCATCAACACGTGGGCCAAGGCAGTCGGGGTGGTGGGGGGGGGGTTCAGCAAGGAGGCAAAGAAGCACTTCCTCAAACTGTCGATGACAGGGTGTTGCGTGGCCTGCTGGCTGACCTGGGTCAGGACACACTGACACGGGCCAGGTTTGAGGCTGACAGCCTGCCCCACTGGCAGCGGTTCATCCAGTACAGCCAGCTGCAGAACAGTGGGTGGGACTTCGCCCGTAGGGTTGAGACGGATGGGGTTAGCATTAGTGTTCACTTTGTGCGCAGCCAGGCAGTCCATGAGCCAGTGGAGCTGCCCTGCATAGGGCGTGAGCTCACAGCCACGAGCGACTACAGCCCAGACACCCACATAGCCGTGGGGGTGGACCCCGGTGTCACCCAGGCCATCAAGGCTGCGCATGCACAGCGGGACCTAGCCACAGGTCAGGTGGTCAGGCAGTGGGAGTGGGAGCTGACCAAGGGGCAGCTTAAGCATGACAGCGGGCTTACCAAAGCCAAACAGGACACAGCCCGTTGGTCAGCTGCCATCCAGCCACAGCTGCAGCAGCTGGCAGCTGCCACCCCAGGTGGCACCACCCTGGACGCCCTCCATGCACACATCCTGGCCCTCAAGGCCACCTGGGACCCGCTATGGGAGGAGTACCTCAAGCCACGCTGGCGCCGGCAACGGTTGGCGCTGCACCATGCCCAGGAGGGCGTCATTGATGCCTTTTGCAAGAAGGTCTGACCTTATACCTGACCTGACCTTATACCTGACCTGACCTGACCTTATACCTGACCTGACCTTATACCTGACCTGACCTTATACCTGACCTGACCTTATACCTGACCTGACCTGACCTTATACCTGACCTGACCTTATACCTGACCTGACCTTATACCTGACCTGACCTTATACCTGACCTGACCTGACCTTATACCTGACCTGACCTTATACCTGACCTGACCTTATACCTGCAGGTGGTGAATGGGATGAAGTGGGTGTCACGCCAGCACTACCACCAAGAGAGGGGGGTCGCGGTGTTCCTGGGAGCGGGCAACTTCAGCCAGGGTGGGTGGAAGGCGGGGGCGGTGCGGGCGGGGTTTCGCAAGGTGGTGGAGCAGCCCAGCAGGCCCAGCACGGAGCCCAGGCCTGACCGGCTGGTGATCGTGGACGAGTTCCGCACCACCCGTGTAAGCTCGTCTGTGCATGCCCGCCAGCCATGTGAGCTGCACCTGCCACCTGACCAGCCCAGGCCCGCAGACTGGGTACCCCCAGCAGGCCAGGTCAACCACCGGCTATTGCGCCCAGCCTGGAGCGTGCGTCACGCTAAGTGTGTGCGGGGCCTGAAGTGGTGCCATGAGGTGCCGCCCAACCCCCCTCCCCCTCCCCCTCCCCCAGCCCCCCTTGCTCAGGACCCCCCTGCCCCAGCCCAGGAGCCACCACCCGCACCTCCCCCAGCCCAGGACCAGCCCCCTGCCCAGCCTCCACCTGGCCCAGTGCAACGGCCCCAGGCCCCTTCATGGGGCAGGTGGCTGGACCGGGACACCAATCCCTGCCTGAACTTTCAGCGCATTGGGGAGAGCATGCAGCGCCCCCTAGAGCTGTGCCGCTGGGATGACCTGGAGGCTCTGCCCCCCGTTGGCAAGGAGTACCAGCAGCGCTACAAGCTGGTCAATGACCGGCTGCCCAAGGTCAAGCAGCGGCTGCACCGGGCTGCAGAGTACCGGCGGGGTATTGATGGTCGGGCCCGCAACAATGCGTAGGCCCTAGTAGTTTGCTCAGGCTGTTAGCCTCACAAGCATTCAAGCTGTTAGTTTTGATGAAGTGCCCAGTGGTCAGGGGGGATTAGCCCCCAGGAACGTGCCATCGACTTGGGGTTTGTTTTCATCAAGGGTGCGACCGAGGATGCTACAACGTGTTTGTAGTAGCTGAGTGAGATTACCCACAGTCCAACATGTTGTTCCTGGTTGAATGAGTTTTGTTGGCCTGGTCCCCTACCTGCCCCTATTACCTGCTGTCAGGCGATGAGGCGGGACAGGTGAGGCTCGAGCCTGCTTGCACAGTTTCAGTGCGCTAGGGGGCAGCCTGGCAGCTGGTGGTGCTAAGGCCCCTCACACTTCACCCTGCCTGCCTGCTTGCCCTGCCTGGCCTGCCTGCCCTGCCTGCCCTGCCTCCGACCCCAGCCAGCCCCATCCCAGGGCAGACCATGCACCCTACAGCATTGCAAGCACCAAGGCTGCTGCTGCCCAGAGCCTTGAGCCCAGGTGGCTGCCGCCTCTGCCCCCACCCCCCTGGCCGGCCCCCAGGTGCTTGTGTGGGACATCCGGTGCTGCGGGGCGCAGCAGGTGCTAGACATGTACCACACCCACCACCCCGGCCTGCCTGCGCCCCCGCCGCCGCCGCCCCCTGCCCGGCCCCACGCCACCCTTAGCCCCCATCCCGGCTCCGCTGCAGCTGTACAACCCCTGATGCCCTCACACCCTGCCCTGGGACCTGGTGTAGGGGGAGGGCCTAGGGGAGGGGCAGGGCAGGGCAGGGCGCCAGTACCCCGGCACCGTGCCCAGACTCAGCCCCTACCCCAGCAGCAGCTGCAGGGGCGGCAGCAGCAGCAGCGGCCTCCCCAGAATCAGCAGCTCCAGCAGCTCGAGCGGCAGTACCCTAAAGGTCGGCTGCGCTCGGCCAGCAGTGCGCACGAGGCTGCGGGCCGGGCTGTCCCTTTCACTGCGCTGACTCAGCAAGGCGACCCGCAGCTGTCCAGCTCTGGTGTGGCAGAGGGCCAGCGGGAGCTTGAGCTGCAGGAGCAGCAGGGGCAGGGGCAGGGGCAGGGTCGCTCTGCACAGGGCAGCCACACCCTCCAGCAGCCCAGCCTGGGTGGTGGTAGTGGGGCAGCGGGGGGTGGTCTAGACAGCCGGGCAGTGTTGGCCCCAGCAGCACTGGAGGCCGCAGTGGAGGCCTCATGGGCAGCCTGGCCTAGGGTCCGCCAGCCACAGGACCCAGCCCCTACTCAGCCTTGTGGCCCTGGCCTGGGTGTTGGCAGCAGCTGTAGCCAAGCTGCTCGGCCTGGCCTCGTGCCTGTCACATCCTCATCTGTGTATCAATGCGTTAATAGGGTTGTGTAATGGATTGTGTAATGGATCGTGTAATGGATCTCATTTTCGCCCCACTCCCGTTGCCGGCACTCCGGTTAGATGGCGACCTGATGCACACCCTAGCACGCTTGGATGGTGTTGCTAAATCCCTGATATGCCCCCGAAAAGGAAACGCAAGCGCCCCGCCTCTCCCGCACAGAGTGCAGCCGGTAAGCCACTAAGCTTAGCACTGAGCTTAGCCTAGGCCCCCCTCACGACGCGACGCAGTGTGGTCCACGCGACATTCCGCTTCCCTCGCCCATCAAGTTCTGCGCGTGTGCTGTGCCGTCCCATGTAATGCAGGTGCCAGTGGCAGCGGGCAGCAAGTCCAGGGGCAGGGGCAGGCTGTCAAGGTAGTAATTGCAGAGCGGCGCCAGGTTATCAAGGCAGCCTTTCGCGGCCTTGTGGAGGCAGCGCAGCCTGACTTCAGCCCAGAGGAAGTCGACGCAGTGGTGGCACAGGCCAACAAGCGCATGACCATGGGCAGCATGCAGTGTTGCCTGGCAGCGGTCATGTCGCTGACCATGCTGCTCCAGTCCTTCCTAGGCCAGCCCACACCAGGCTTCCCAGCAGCAGGTCCAGCCCCAAGCGCCCCTCCCCCGCCTGACCCAGCCTGCCCTCCCTACTCTCACCCCCGCCTTCCCACACGCAGCTCCCCCCGCTCTGCAGCCGCCCCAGCGCAGCTGCCCCCCCCAGTGCAGCTCAACATCGTGGACCCCAAGCTGCTGTCACAGATCAAAGATGCCATGGAGCTGCTCACCAATGACAGTGTGCAGGAGCACCTGATGCGTGGCCCCCACCACAGCCGCATCAGGCTGCTGCCCGGTGAGGTGGCCGTGTTCGAGCAGCCCAGCAGTGCCTGGCCAGTTGCCAAGCTTCAGGAGCTGGACCAGGTGCACCTGCAAGGTGACAACAACTCCCTCAATGCCAACGCCACCAAAATCACCACCAGCATCACAGAGTTCTACCGTCACCCGCAGCGCTTCATCAACACGTGGGCCAAGGCAGTCGGGGTGGTGGGGGGGGGGTTCAGCAAGGAGGCAAAGAAGCACTTCCTCAAACTGTCGATGACAGGGTGTTGCGTGGCCTGCTGGCTGACCTGGGTCAGGACACACTGACACGGGCCAGGTTTGAGGCTGACAGCCTGCCCCACTGGCAGCGGTTCATCCAGTACAGCCAGCTGCAGAACAGTGGGTGGGACTTCGCCCGTAGGGTTGAGACGGATGGGGTTAGCATTAGTGTTCACTTTGTGCGCAGCCAGGCAGTCCATGAGCCAGTGGAGCTGCCCTGCATAGGGCGTGAGCTCACAGCCACGAGCGACTACAGCCCAGACACCCACATAGCCGTGGGGGTGGACCCCGGTGTCACCCAGGCCATCAAGGCTGCGCATGCACAGCGGGACCTAGCCACAGGTCAGGTGGTCAGGCAGTGGGAGTGGGAGCTGACCAAGGGGCAGCTTAAGCATGACAGCGGGCTTACCAAAGCCAAACAGGACACAGCCCGTTGGTCAGCTGCCATCCAGCCACAGCTGCAGCAGCTGGCAGCTGCCACCCCAGGTGGCACCACCCTGGACGCCCTCCATGCACACATCCTGGCCCTCAAGGCCACCTGGGACCCGCTATGGGAGGAGTACCTCAAGCCACGCTGGCGCCGGCAACGGTTGGCGCTGCACCATGCCCAGGAGGGCGTCATTGATGCCTTTTGCAAGAAGGTCTGACCTTATACCTGACCTGACCTTATACCTGACCTGACCTGACCTTATACCTGACCTGACCTTATACCTGACCTGACCTTATACCTGACCTGACCTTATACCTGACCTGACCTGACCTTATACCTGACCTGACCTTATACCTGACCTGACCTTATACCTGACCTGACCTTATACCTGACCTGACCTGACCTTATACCTGACCTGACCTTATACCTGACCTGACCTTATACCTGCAGGTGGTGAATGGGATGAAGTGGGTGTCACGCCAGCACTACCACCAAGAGAGGGGGGTCGCGGTGTTCCTGGGAGCGGGCAACTTCAGCCAGGGTGGGTGGAAGGCGGGGGCGGTGCGGGCGGGGTTTCGCAAGGTGGTGGAGCAGCCCAGCAGGCCCAGCACGGAGCCCAGGCCTGACCGGCTGGTGATCGTGGACGAGTTCCGCACCACCCGTGTAAGCTCGTCTGTGCATGCCCGCCAGCCTTGTGAGCTGCACCTGCCACCTGACCAGCCCAGGCCCGCAGACTGGGTACCCCCAGCAGGCCAGGTCAACCACCGGCTATTGCGCCCAGCCTGGAGCGTGCGTCACGCTAAGTGTGTGCGGGGCCTGAAGTGGTGCCATGAGGTGCCGCCCAACCCCCCTCCCCCTCCCCCTCCCCCAGCCCCCCTTGCTCAGGACCCCCCTGCCCCAGCCCAGGAGCCACCACCCGCACCTCCCCCAGCCCAGGACCAGCCCCTCCCTGCAGCACCTGGCCCAGTGCCACCACCCCAGGCCCCTTCATGGGGCAGGTGGCTGGACCGGGACACCAATCCCTGCCTGAACTTTCAGCGCATTGGGGAGAGCATGCAGCGCCCCCTAGAGCTGTGCCGCTGGGATGACCTGGAGGCTCTGCCCCCCGTTGGCAAGGAGTACCAGCAGCGCTACAAGCTGGTCAATGACCGGCTGCCCAAGGTCAAGCAGCGGCTGCACCGGGCTGCAGAGTACCGGCGGGGTATTGATGGTCGGGCCCGCAACAATGCGTAGGCCCTAGTAGTTTGCTCAGGCTGTTAGCCTCACAAGCATTCAAGCTGTTAGTTTTGATGATGTGCCCAGTGGTCAGGGGGTTTGCCCCAGGAACGTGCCATCGACTTGGGGTTTGTGTTCATCAAGGGTGCGACCGAGGATGCTACAACGTGTTTGTAGTAGCTGAGTGAGATTACCCACAGTCCAACATGTTGTTCCTGGTTGAATGAGTTTTGTTGGCCTGTCACATCCTCGACCCAGGGCTTGACGCTTCGAGCTGCTGACGGCGCGCGAAGGGCATGGTCAGTCGGCAAACGTGGCAGGGAAGGGGAGGCCCGCATCTGCCAGGCGCTCCTGGGGTTGACAGATCAGTCAGAAGGCTGCGGTGTCCGCAATGGCGGTCGAGAGTGCACAGGCCAGCGCGACGTATCCACATCGCCCGAGCAGCGGGCGGGAAAGCAAGTGCGGAACCCTCGCTTGCGGCTTGCGTCCAGGTTGACGCACGCTGACACTACACAGCCAGCACGCACTGCAGCACTTCACCGCGGCAGCTTGTCGAAATACGCTGTCCCCGCGGCCCCGTGGCCAGTAACCGGCTTGGCTCTAGCAGCCGGCGGCGAGTTAGGCGACAGTGTAGGATGTGTGACAATTAAACTGCTGGACCGACCGCGAGGCGCATGGACTAGTGGCGAGACGACGCGCCAAACGCCGTTCTGGCGCAAGATGGGCGGGAGCAAAGTAAGCGCTGCAAGGGCGCATCTTGGCGCAGTAACCGGCATTCTACCTTTGCCATGCGGAGCAACCTGGATCACCGCCGGCTCCGACAGTCGTTTGCGGCTGTGGGACGGGCTGCGTTGGCACAACCGACTAGTAACGTACGCTAGAGTGTACAACAAGGGCGGGCGGCTGCGGCAGCTGGCCTGCTCTCTTGACGCAGCATGTGTGTTCAACCCTTGTGGAGCCACTATCCAGGTATGCTGCCTTGCCTTGGTGGTGGGATAATCTAGATGGTGGGAGGTAGGCAAGGCAGATCCCGGTCAATTGGCCAGCCAGGCAGGCCAGCGCGTGTGGGTGGCCGAGCCATCGGCCGGTCAGCGTCCTATCAACCTTGCGGCTCGTGGCTTGTCACAGCCACGAGCGTGCCGGAAGTGGGGGCCAGCCCCCTTATCCCCCACTAGGGCCTCCATTTAAGCCGGACCAGTAGTGGCCACTAGCAGCCACTAGCGGGAATACTAGTGGGCAATAGTGGCCTGACTCAAATGGTGTTTATGGGCTGTGTGGAGTATACCCAATGCACATGGACATGGTGCATGAGTGCCTACCACCTACATCATTGCCTGACCCTTGAGGTCTATTGTATAGAGTTGGCATGACAAAACATGCGCTAATGTAAGCTGATAACAGCTCAAGAATGGGGCACACACTACTGTGCCACAGCAGGCTGCTGCTGCTGCTGCTGCTGGGCCTTGGGTGGCTTGTCTCGCAGCCGCTTGTAGCCCAGGCCAGGGTACTCCTTGCCCTTGGCTGGCAGAGCTCCCTGGTCTTTCCAGTAGCATAGCTCCAGTGGACGCCACCTGCTCTACCCAATGCGCTGCATGTTCAATGCTGCGTTGCAGTCCCTGTCCAGCCACCTGCCTAGCTGTGGTGCTGGTTGGGCTTTGGCAGCCTTGCCCTTGCCCTTGGTGGGCTGGGTGGGCTCAACTGCCTGCTCAGCCTTGGTGCGCTTGCTGCGCTTGGCTGGCGGGGAATTGCTGGGCCCTGGCTCTGAGGCTGCTGCCGGTGTGGCTTCCTTGCTGCTGCGTGGGGCCTGTGGGGGCTTGCGTGAGGCCACTACCGGGCACCACATCAGGCCCTTCACTGGCTGGTCACGCTGTTGGCTCCAGCTCCAGTCTGACTCGAAGTCAGAGTCTCTGTCACACTCCATGCTGGCAGGCTGGGCAGGGGGGGGGCTGGGCAGGGGCACGCGGGGGGAGTGTGGGTAAGGGGGGTGCACCAAGGGCTTGGGGGGCTGCACGGCTGGAGGTGTGGGTGCACAGGCATGATTCGACGTGGGGTAGCCCACCAGGCATGTCAAGAAGATCCTAAGCACACATAGCGATGCGATGATGCGGAACTGGGAGTGAACCTCAGCCCGCAGCTGGAAGTGCACCATTAGCTTCCGCTTGGTCTTTTCGCACCCGCGCAACACAGCACCACCCGGGACCTTGACGACCTGCAGCCAAGCACAATTGACATTTTGACAGGCCACTTTGACAGGCCAAGACACGATGCGGGGACACAAACAGTGCGAGGACACACAAGGCGGGCGCGGCCTGTCACCTGCCGTCTGCTTGTTTTCCAGCCATCCCGGCGAGCGCTCCTGTCGTTGTTTGCCTTGAGGGGAACGAGACATTGCGATGGAACCAACAGGAGCAACGGGTTATCACACAGTGCGTAACTCACGTAGCTCACATTCGGCTAGGGACACGAACCTTTCAGTTTCTTTGCCGGGACCTTCTTGTGCTTGGAGCTGCCCTTCCGTTTCTTCTTAGCCATCACGCGATGTACATTAAGACGGGCGGTGGCCTTTTCAGGCAACTTGGGTTTCCCGAGAGATGCATGGAGTGATGATCCAGGCCCACCTTGGTCCAGGCCATACGGGGCAGCATGGATCATCGCCGGCTCCGACAGCCGTTTGCGCTCTTCACGTAGCGCGCGCAGCAGGAAGTGGGGGCCAGCCAAGAACCTCGCAGCTAAGCATCCTTATGGCCAGCCTCGCGTGTTCTTCACTGGAAACAGTTGCGGGTGCAGGTGCTGGACATGTGGCGCGGTGCGGAGGTCGCCCGCCTTGTGCCCGACAGTGAGGAGGCGGTGAACGCGGTCGCTTGGAACGGCCTGCGTGGCCACCTCTACTCCGCGGCAGACGACGGAAGAATCCTGGTGTGGGGCCTACCATGAGGGAAGCCTGGAGGGTGGCGACGCGACCTGAAACTTCATGCCAATGATGGTGACCTTCACCATAACTTCTGCGGCTTAATATTGGGCTGGCGTCGCTGTCTGGTGCGGAGGCTCCGGATGGCGCGTGCTGCGTGCAATACCTGTGCGTGGCCCGAAAAAGTGCAACACTACATTTCAAGTTGAAGATTGTCCCTGGTTTCTTTACGGAGTCAGACCTGCGCCTTGCAAAGCGTGTAGGGTGAGAGGCTCTAAGCAATGAGTACCTGCTGGCTGGCTGGCTGGCTAGAAAAGAAAGGACCATGCACGCAACATGCAAGTGCCGTACTGCATTTCTGCAGCTCCAGCTTGCAACATGCTGGAACAGTCAATCAGCTGCGGCAGCCAGTGTGCGTGGGTATCTCGAACTGGAAGGCAAGTGCGGGGCCGGTGGCGGGGGTGAACTGCTCTTGATGGTCTGCAGGAGAAGGATGGCTGTTGTGATCAGAGGCTGGGAAGCAATGCTTCCGACATTGGTTAACATAGCTGCTGCTTTAAATCAGTACTTCAGTAAGTCAGCGATCTTTCACTTGGGGGCGCGGTTCATCATCTTCAACACATCGCCCACCAAATACAAGGAGCCCGTCACGAGAACTTGGACCTGCAGCTGAGGGCGGGACCGTGCCAAGCTTCGCAACCAGCTTAGGGTCGCATCCAGCGACGGCAGCACCGCGCCCCTCCTAGTGCACTGCGACGCCAGGCCTGCGACAAGCACCGAAAGTCAACTAATTAACCTCACCGCCAGGTCAGGACAGCCAGGAGGAGGGCAATATGAGAGCTGCGCCGGCGTCAGATCCCGAAAAACTAGCGTACCCACCACACCATACGCAATGTGTACTTGCCTGACACAGAAGGCAGCTCTGGCAGTGCCACTGGTTGTCCTCCGAGTGCTGCTGGTCCAGCCATGGCTCCCATGCACTGCGTCTCCCACACTCGTTGCAGCTGTAGCTGCCAGAACAGGTCTGGTTGTGGATGCACCACATCAGCGGCTCTGCACCCCCCAGGGCCGCCTGCATCGCTTGCCTGCACCCTCACCAACTCAGAGCTGCCGCTGGCTGCGTGTCCATGAGCCCCGCCCCCCCTGCCACCACAACCACCGTGGTCGGTTGCATTGCCGCTGTTGCCATTTGCAAGCATACTGTGGTCAGCAGCTGGCATCAGGGCTGCGCCGCTCCTGGGCGGGGTCTTGTCAGCATGAGGGGAGGGTGGTGAGGGAGGTTCTGCTGCTGTAATGTCAGCAGTAGCGGGCTGTGCGCCCTTGGGTGGCGAAGCAGCTGAGGGGAGGATGGGGTAGGGTTGGCGCTTTGTGGCAAGGAAGCCGTACTGGGAGTTGGGTGGCACAAACAGCGCATGGTGTAGGGTGAGGCCGCGGGCCTGCAGGCGCTGCGCCAGGGCGGGCAGCAGCACACCCGGGTCACGCTCTTTCATGCAGTTGAACAGCAGCACGCGCTCCACCTCCATGGCAGGGTCTGGGGTAGGTGGGTGGGCGCCTGCATGGCAGGGCGATGGTGGGTTTCTGCTGGCTAGGGCAGGGCGATGGTGGGTTTGTGCTGGCTAGGGCG
The DNA here is from genome assembly GCA_030144725.1 of Haematococcus lacustris. Taxonomy (NCBI): domain Eukaryota; kingdom Viridiplantae; phylum Chlorophyta; class Chlorophyceae; order Chlamydomonadales; family Haematococcaceae; genus Haematococcus; species Haematococcus lacustris. Next base: position 5,754,289 of record JASKMD010000011.1, read on the forward strand.
CACAGCACCAAACATAAGCTGTGGCAACATGGGGGTGGTCAGAGTGGCTGGTTAAGGTTGGTTACATTGGTTGGTAATGCAGCATGAGCTTCTTGGGGCTGCATGTGCATGGCGAAGGGGGAGAGGCTGGGCCGTGGATGGAGGTTGCACTAATGGGTTGTGGGCTAGGAGGAGTCGAGGCAGGGGCAGGGCTACACACTGCTGTGGTGGGTCAGCCCTGGCCACACGCCCCAGGGTGGACCTCATGGCCCAGGTGGCCCTCCTGGCTGCTCCCTCCTCCTGCCCCACTCACTGCCTGCTGTGTACGCTGGGGTCGGTTCAGGCGAGGTTGCAGATGCCGCTGCAAACCAGTCAGCGCACGTGACCATGCTCTCTGGCGTGTGTGCACCGTCGATGAACAGCGACAGACGGCTGACAGCCCCGCAAGCAGGAGAGTGCGGCGCCGCCGCCGCGGCCTCAGGGCGGGCGCCACCCAGGCCTGGGTCAGAGGAGAGAGGAGGGAGCAGCTCAGGGTCATGCAGCACCTGCAGGCAGCCAGGCTCAGAGGTGAGGCAGCTGGTCCAGGGCGCCGCTGCTGGGAGTGTGTAAGGGTGTGTGTGAGGGGGTTGTGATGCTCGTGTGTGAGGGCGTGTGACCCCTACAGGGCTGGCTGATGGGGCGACAGTGGAGTCATGGGAGCTCAGCCTGTGTCCGCCCTGCATGGCTAGGTGCAGCCTTGCTTGTGCAGAGCTGCTTGGCCATGAGCTGTGCTGGTCCCTGGGGAGGCGCTGGACGCTACACGCTCACAGTGTGACACAGGCATGACCAGTGTGACCTTCCAGGGGCACTCTCAGGCCTTGCTGCTTCCTCAAAGCTACAGACCAGCCCTCCCCTTCCTGCCTCTCTTCCTAACTCCTGCCCCTACCCTCGCACACCTGCCCCACCCCCTACCCCTCCCTACCCCCTACCCTGCCTATCCCCTCGCCTCCGCCCTCGCCCCTCCCCTCCCCTCCTCCTGCCAATCACCGCACCTGGCTCCTCCCCGGCCACTCTGTCTCCGCCAACCCCTGGGCGTAGGCAGCTGGCAGCCGCCCCTGCTGCAGCAGGGCCACTCGCTCAGCCGCCCCCCTCGCTGCCTCCCCCGCCGCCAGCTGCTGCTGCTCTGCTGCCAGGCACAGCTGCACGGCCAGGCCCGCATTCAGGCGCTGGTGCTCCCCACCCAGGCCCACAGCCACGGGGCCCAGGGGGGTGCCTGCACTGGAGGCAGCAGGACAGGCAGGGGAGCAGGGGCTGGGGAGGCTGGAGGGGAGGGCAGGGCAGAGGGGGCGCCAGGTGGCAGTGCTCTCAAGGATGAGTGAAGCGTGGCCCACTTCGATTGGGAGCAGCTGCAGCTACAGCTACACTGGCACGACATCAGCATGCTGCTGCTGCTGCTGCTGCTGCTGCCACTGCTGCTGCTGCTGGACACTGCATGTGAGAGGTTGGGTTGACAGTGGGTTGTGCTCCTGATGCGCCCAGGAGGGCTGTGTCGGTGCCAGGGCTCAGCGTCCAGCTCCCTAGGGAGGGGGTCAGGGGCAGGCCAGGCCTGCAGCGCCCACAGGCCTCACCCTGACTGTGGCCCTCAGCTGGGGCTGCATGGCGCCAGGAGTCCAGGTCAGGGGCCAGCTGCAGGGGGGTGCCCACGCGCTGCGCCACCTCCTGAGCAAGCAGGCCAGAGCAGGGTTAGGGTTAGGGTCAGCTTCCCTAACCCTAACCCTCCTGAGCTAGCGAGGCCAGATCAGGGTCAGGGGTTAGGGATTAGGGTTAGGGTTAGGGTCAGGGTCAGGGGGGCCAGAGCAGGGCACAAAGTCCAGGGCTGGGGCAAGGGACACGGCAGGGAGTCGGGGCGCGGGGCGTCAGATGCCAGGCTGAGGCAAGCTGCAAGGACAGGCAGGCGGACAGGCAGGCAGGGAGGCTGCGCCCTTGCTGGTGTGGAGGCGGTTGCGGGTGGCACTGGAGGTGACCCCCAGGGTCCAGCCCCCCTCCCACCAGGGCCAGGGGCAGGGCAGGGGTGCAGGCCCAGCAGCAGGCTCCACATCAGGCGGCCCCCTCGGGCCTCCCTCCCCCCCCCCACCCCCCACACAGGTCAGACCCCAGCCTCCTGCACGCAGGCCTCCACCTGTACAGGCCACTCCACTCCCCTCCAGCCTTCACCATGGGGCCCACCTACCAGCCTGCCTGCCTGCCTGCCCCACCCCCACACCCAAACCCCGCTCCACATAACATGACATCAAGCACCCCCTCACCTCTCGCCCTCACCCCTACAACTTGCCAGGACCCCTCTCCCCCACCCCTCCCCTTCTGCCCCAGCCTGCGTTGCCCCCCCTGCCTGACCTGCAAGGCCTCCAGGGCGTCTGGCGGCTGCCACACAGTGAAGGCAGGGCGCCCGGGCTTGAAGATGCCGGCCTTCTCCCTGGCAATCTTCTGCAGCACCCCCACACCCCACACCCCCCATGAAGCTGTGTGGGGGGCTCAGTGGGCATAGATGCTGTTGGGCAGCCGCCGTGTAGCAGCACAGGTGTCGGGGGCCAGGGTGTGACCAGGGTGTGACCAGGGTGTGACCAGGGTGAGGTGAGATATGGGGTTAGGGCGGTCTAAGCGTGGAGGCGATGGGGGTGGCACAGCACCTCCGCAGCCCAAGTCATTAGCAGGTGCTGAGGCAGGGTTTGACACACAGGCAGGGTTTGACGGTGATGGTCGACCCTGCAGGGACAGCATGGCTAGGTGCACTCAAGCGTGCTACTCAAGACAGGACGAGAAGGTGGTAAGGTCCCAAAACCCACAACATGTCGGCCTGCTGCCTGCAAGGCTGATTAGCTGCCAGGACTGCTGACCACTGCTTACACCGCCTTCCTGGTCAGACATTGCCTGCACCCCTACCTGCCTGCCCGCCCGCCCACCCGCCCGCCCGCCTGCCCGCCCGCCTGTTTGGCTACTTTGCTGCCTGGTCTCACCGGCAGGGTGTCCCCCAGCATCTCCATGTGGTCAAAGCCCAGGGAGGTGACCCCACACACCAGGGGGTGGGGGATGATGTTGGTGGCGTCTAGGCGGCCCCCGATCCCCACCTCAAGCACCACCACGTCCACTCGCTCCGCCACAAACACCCGCAGCGCTGCGATACGGGGCCAGACAGGCAGGCAGGCGGGCAGGGCGGGAGGGCAGGCAGGAAAGCAACAGGCAGGAGGACAATGATCTGCCGTGAAGGCTGTGTCAGACATGGCCCTCCCCCTCCCCTCCCCTCCCCTCCCCTCCCCTCCCCTCCCCTCCCCTCCCCTCCCCTCCCCTCCCCTCCCCTCCCCTCCCCTCCCCTCCCCTCCCCTCCCCTCCCCTCCCCTCCCCTCCCCTCCCCTCCCCTCCCCTCCCCTCCCCTCCCCTCCCCTCCCCTCCCCTCCCCTCCCCTCCCCTCCCCTCCCCTCCCCCTCCCCTCCCCTCCCCTCCCCTCCCCTCCCCTCCCCTCCCCTCCCCTCCCCTCCCCTCCCCTCCCCTCCCCTCCCCTCCCCTCCCCTCCCCTCCCCTCCCCTCCCCTCCCCTCCCCTCCCCTCCCCTCCCCTCCCCTCCCCTCCCCTCCCCTCCCCTCCCCTCCCCTCCCCTCCCCTCCCCTCCCCTCCCCTCCCCTCCCCTCCCCTCCCCTCCCCTCCCCTCCCCTCCCCTCCCCTCCCCTCCCCTCCCCTCCCCTCCCTCCCCTCCCCTCCCCTCCCCTCCCCTCCCACCTCCCTCCTCCTCACCCCGCCCCGCCTCGCCCTGCCCTGCTCTGCCGCTGGTCCACCACCCCACTTTCCTCCTCCTCAGCCCGCAGCACCCTGCTCTGCCCTTGTCCCGCCCTGCCTGCCCCCCGCCCCGCACCTAGCAGCGTGAGGAATCGGAAGTAGCCAGGCACACCCACTTCAGGCGTGGCAGCAGCCGCCAGGCGCCGGTGGCAGTCCCAGAACTGCTCCTCGAAAACCTGCTTGCTCACCATTTGCCTGCAGTCGTGGCCAGTGCACACGGGGATGCAAGCTGGAGGGGACGGGCAGTCAGGTCAGGGGTCAGGGTGCAGGGGCGTGGCAGGGGGGGTTGAGGTCAGCAGCAGGTCAGGGGGGAGACATGTGAGTCACTATTCCAGAGGGAATAGGCAAGGAGCCTGGTAGGTGTGACATGGTGCAAGCAAAGGTGTGACATGGTGTACAGCATGCGGATGGCAGCAGGGTAGCACACTAGGGTGATGAGGCTGGGCCTGCCCACATGGTGTCCCTGCCCCCATCCCGGCCCCCACCCCCGCCCCTGTGGCCCTGCCCCTTCGACCCAGCCCTTTCAGCCCTGCCCCTGCCCCTGCCCCTGCGGCCCCCCTTGGATCTGCCCCCGCTGACCCTGCGATGCGGATGCGCTCGCGCACGTCCACCAGGTGCGGGGAGGTGAACAGGCCGGTGCGGTAGCCGCAGCGCCGCAGCACGCCCTCCACCAGGGCACAGGTGGAGCCCTGCAGGCCGGGCCAGGCCAGGCCACCCCTCACTGCTGCTACTCGCCTGCCACTGCTGCTGCAAGGCCTGGGTCAGGCCACCCCCACTGCTGCTGCCCGTCTGCCTGCAGGGGTGCTTCAGAGACGGCTGCTGCTGCAAGGCCTGGGTCAGACCACCTTTCAGCGCTGCTAACTGTTTGCCTGCAGGGCTGGGCTGCAGGTCGCTGCTGCTTCAGGCCTGGTCAGGATGAGCGGGCGGGGAGCTGCTGCCAAGCCAGGGGTGGGGGTAGGGTAGCTGCTGGGCGCACACCCTGCCACCCACTTTGCCCTTTGTGCCGGCCACGTGGATGACCTTGAGCTTGCGCAGGTCCTCTGCCAGGCCCACACGCTGCAGCCAGGGGGGCAGGCCAGTAGGCAGCGGCCACAGTGTGAGCTGCCCATGCCGACAGCTCATGGGCTGGCTGTGTTCAATGCTGTGTGTTGCAAAGCTGGTCAGCACTGCCTGTTGCACGGCACGCCCTGCCTGCTGTATGCTGCTCAGCGGCTCCCACCTCAAGGTACACTGGCATATTCTCAAAGGCATCACGCCAACCCTGGGCGTCAGCACGGTTTTTGAACAAGATAAGGCCGCTGAGGATATCCAGCACCGCATCGTCCAGAGGCTCCGCCATCGCGCCAGATGCCAGGATGTGGCGGCCGCGTGTGTTTGCGCAGTTTACGCAGGTCACACAACCCAAAAACGCAGCCTGCAGCGTGCCTTGCGAGCCAAGGGCGTGGCGCGAGTCCGCAGTGATAGGGCGCGATGCTTTGAGGCAAGGCTAATGACGGGCGCGAGCGGCAGCGATTTGCTTCAGGCGGTCAAGAATGGGACGCCGGAGATGGTGGCACACGCCTTGGGGTCAGCACGGCAGCTGGGCAACAGGTGGTGACCACGATATGCACATCAACCGTCGTCAGTCGTCGCTGCCTGCAGTACAGCCTGCCCAGACCCAGCTATCTTTAGTTGCGCACATCCCACACTGTGGGCCGGCTGTCAAGAGAGGCTCTAATCACGAACTAGCCATACGTCGTACAGCTGGGGCTGGACCAGGGTCAGGGTCTACAAATACTGTCGGTCAGAACGTGATGCTTTCGTGTCATCACATGGCAGGCAGTGGCTGCAGGGTCAGGGGTACATGCACAGGGTACTTGCAGGCCATGTGCAGTGCTGTGCCCTGGGCGCCTACAGCCACTTGCACGACCCTTGCCCGCAGCTAGCACTGCAGCAGGATGTTAACATTGAGTCAGGATGTTGATCACCTCGGACACTGAGCAGTAGCGGCAGGATTGCCTGGGGGAAGGGGCCTGGTCGGCAGTTGAGCCAGGCTGTAGACTATGGGCTGTGATAGCCAGCCTGAGACTTGGCGTCACATTGCTCCACGCACACACCCACACACACCTGCTTGCAATGCTGTCCAGCCAGCCAGCCCCTACCTTGGTTGCTCCTGCATGTACTGCCGTTCTCCTGTACCGCTGCCTCAGCTCCCACCATCACACCATCACACCATGTTACAACACCTCTCACCTCACCAGATGCCATGACTGATGCTCACACCTGGCCTGGCTCATCATCATATGGCACTTATCAAGAGTGATGTTGCGGTAATGCATGAGTGAGAGTGTGATATCACGCATGCAAGCGCAGGCCCAGCGCCTGCAAGTCCTGGCCGCTGCACATGGCGGTGTGGCGCAACCACCCACCCATTGTGGCGCTGCTGCTGGAGGCCGGCTGCGGCGTGGACTGCGCTGATGCCGAGTCAGGCTGGTAGGGGGAAAGGCCTGCTCCTGCCCCTGCCCCTGCCCCTGCCCCTGCCCCTGCCCCTGCCCCTGCCCTTGCCCCTGCTCCTGCCCTGCCCCTGCCCCTGCCCCTGCCCCTGCCCCTGCCCCTGGCCCCTGCCCCTGCCCCTGCCCTTGCCCCTGCTCCTGCCCCTGCCCCTGCCCCTGCCCCTGCCCTTGCCCCTGCCCTGCCCCTGCCCTGCCCTGCCCCTGCCCCTGCCCTTGCCCCTGCCCTCCCTGCCCCTGCCCCTGCCCCTGCCCCTGCCCTCCTGCCCCTTGCCCTGCCCTGCTCCTGCTCCTGCCCCTGCCCCTGCCCCTGCCCCTGCCCCTGCCCCTGCCCCTGCCCCTGCCCCTGCCCCTGCCCCTGCCCTTGCCCTGCTCCTGCTCCTGCCCCTGCCCCTGCCCCTGCCCCTGCCCCTGCCCCTGCCCCTGCCCCTGCCCTTGCCCTGCTCCTGCCCCTGCCCCTGCCCCTGCCCCTGCCCCTGCCCCTGCCCTTGCCCCTGCTCCTGCTGGGGCAATGAGCCTAGCTGTGCACTTTACCGGTGCCCCTGTGGAGTGGCCTGTGGGGCTGTGGCCCTGGCTGGGGGTCTGAGGCTGGCTGTATGTATGTGTCTGACTAGGGGGGGGATGGAGCAGGCCGTGCCCCATGCGGAAGCTCTTCCTTTCAAGCACGCTGGCTCTGCCGGAGTAGTCTTACTCCTTTTTTCTTGCTTATTGTGTGCCTAGGGGGTGTGAGGCCACCCCCTGGTCTGGGGCCTCAAATGCACCCAGCCCCTTGCATCCTGCCGCCCTGTGAGAGTGCCCTGTAAGAGTGACCATGTGTGTGTGTGTTGCGCCATGGCTGGTGCGCAGGACCGGGCTGCACAAGGCGCTCTACTGGGGCCACCTGCAGGTAGCAGTGCTGCTGCTGGCTAGAGGCGCATCGCTGGAGCTGCAGGACAACAAGGTGCCCCCTGCCCTGCCCTGCCCTGCCCTGCCCTGCGCCCCTACTTCTGCCCCCTCATCAGGCCCTGCCCACCCCCTGGCCGCCCCCCTAGCCGTGTGTGGCAGCTGCTGTCCCCCCAGGGCCGCACCCCCCTAGACCTGCTGTCCCGTGAGCTGGCCCTGTATCTGCCGCGCCCTGAGCTGCTGCCTGAGGGCGGGTCAGGGGCAGGGCAGCGCTGCAGCCTGCGGCCCAACACTGCGGTGTACAGCTGGGGCAGCGGCGCCAACTACCAGCTGGGCACTGGTGAGGGGCGCAGAGGGGCGGGCAGCTGGAGCCTACTGGGCAGTCAGGCGGGGCAGGGGCAGGGGCAGGGGCAGGGGCACAGGGCAGGGCAGGGCAGGGGCAGGGGCAGGGGCAGGGGCAGGGGCAGGGGGCAGGGGCAGGGGCAGGGGCAGGGGCAGGGGCAGGGGCAGGGGCAGGGGCAGGGGCAGGGGCAGGGGCAGGGGCACAGGGCAGGGCAGGGCAGGGGCAGGGGCAGGGGCAGGGCAGGGGCAGGGGCAGGGGCAGGGGCAGGGGCAGGGGCAGGGGCAGGGGCACAGGGCAGGGCAGGGCAGGGGCAGGGGCAGGGGCAGGGGCAGGGGCAGGGGCAGGGGCAGGGCAGGGCAGGGCAGGGCAGGGGCAGGGGCAGGGCAGGGCAGGGGCAGGGGCAGGGGCAGGGCAGGGCAGGGCAGGGCAGGGCAGGGGCAGGGGCAGGGCAGGGCAGGGCAGGGGCAGGGGCAGGGGCAGGGGCAGGGGCAGGGGCAGGGGCAGGGGCAGGGGCAGGGCAGGGCAGGGCAGGGCAGGGGCAGGGGCAGGGCAGGGCAGGGGCAGGGGCAGGGCAGGGGCAGGGGCAGGGCAGGGCAGGGGCAGGGGAGGGGGAGGGCAGGGGAGGGGCAGGGCAGGGCAGGGGCAGGGGCAGGGCAGGGCAGGGGCAGGGCAGGGGCAGGGGCAGGGGCAGGGGCAGGGGCAGGGGCAGGGGCAGGGGCAGGGCAGGGCAGGGCAGGCAGGGGCAGGGGCAGGGCAGGGCAGGGGCAGGGCAGGGCAGGGCAGGCAGGCAGGGGCAGGGCAGGGGCAGGGCAGGGCAGGGGCAGGGGCAGGGCAGGGCAGGGGCAAGGGGCAGGGGCAAGATGGTTGCCCCTGGCGGTGGTTGGGTCAGGAGGAGGGGCTCAAAGGTGTGAGCGGCCGCTGATGTGATGTGTTACTGAGTGCACTGTGCCCCCCTTGCCCTTCCCACCGCCCTACAACCCCACCTGGTCCTTGGCCTTGCTGGGCCTGGGCCCGTGGCCAGGCTCCCCTGCCCCTGCTCCCCTGCCCCTGCTCCCCTGCCCCTGCTGGCTGCTGCCAGGCTCCACGGACCATGCCCAGCACCCAGTGCGTGTGGAGGCGCTGGGAGAGCAGGGCGCGCTGCTGCTGTCAGCGGCAAAGTTCCACTGCGCAGCGGTGGCGCAGGATGGCCGGCTGTGGACTTGGGGCTGGGGCAGGGGCGGCCGCCTGGGTGAGTGCGGGGCACGCCCCCTCAACCCTACACACCGCCCCTCACCTGGCCCTGGGGCCCCTGACCCCCTGGTCTTGCCCCCGCCCCCACCCCCTGCCCATGGCCCTTGCACCCTTTCCTGCCCCCTGCACCTTCCCCCTGCCCATGGCCCTGCCCCTGTCCCCACCACAGCTGAGGGTGTTCTGCTGCTGCCTGTGCCCAGGCTGTGTGCAAACCCCCCCCCTGCCCCCCTGAGCATGCAGGCCACCCGGACTTCAACATCCACAGCGGGGCGGCAGCGCTGATCCAGCCCTGGCTGGTGGCAGGCCTGGGCAAGCGGCAGGTGGGGCAGGGGGGCAGCCATCCAAACGAGGGCGGGCAGGCAGGCAGGGAACATGAGACAGGGCGTGACAAGCACGAAAGGCAGTGGGGTCAGGCAGGCAGAAGGCAGCCCAGAGGAAGAGGGTACCGACGGGCACTGACGGGTGTCAATAGCTGCAGGCTGGCTGAGATGCACTCCGCGTGGGTGGCCCCTCACCAGCG